>CATIWC010003487.1:0-25261 GCA_948472305.1 Vicia faba | reverse complement strand
TTTGCTTATTTTTTCTTATGAAATTTTCTATTTGTTTATTTGTTGATTTTTATTTTATGATTTTATTTCTTTAACTTAAGTGGCAATTTTTTATAAAAATTAATAGAAAATTTTTGTAGTTGATAATCTATAGTAGTTTTTTCTCTCTTCAATCTCACATAACTATTCATATTTTCGTTGTAGTTATTTTTTCTCATGCCTAAAAACCAACTACTTCAATATATGAGACTTAAAGAAAAACTGTAGTCTAATTAAAAAAATTAATTATGAGAGCTATTATGTTTTAGAAGTTAAAATTTTTGTTTATGTTCTTCTCACATTCTTATTTTTAAAAGCCATATTAGGAAATATAATAATATATTTTAAAACTTAGTTCAATATTTTTAATTTTTATTAGTTAATTATGTAACATTGAAAATATAATAAATTAAAAGTAACTTATGTAATTTTGAAATATTAAATAAAATTATAAATAAGTTAAATTTTTCCTAAAATTTAATTGTAGAATAAAAAATCGGACAAATACATTGAAAGGAAATCAATCATTCATGAGAATGGTGGTGAAAATAAACTAATTTAAAAGAGGAGTAATTTTCACCTTTCATGTTTTCTTTCTCAATTTTTTTTTATCTAAACCATATACTGTCTACTTTTTTAAATTATAAAATAAAGACTATATAATCTCTTATCATTCAATAACTAATATAGATCATTCTTTTTTAACGAATATAGTTTCAACAACTTATCTCTTTATTTTAGGATGACACGCACTTATTTGACTAGAGAAAGAATCATGTATATAATATTTTGTTAAAGATATTTTAGGATGACACACACTTATTTGACTAGAGAAAGAATCATGTATAAAATATTTTATTAAAGAATTTCAAATGTTAGTTTTAAACAAAACTTACGAACTATGTTTTTTAAAAGCTTAACACATAAAAGACAAGAAAACATACAACAATTTAATTTTGTAAGGAATTAACATAATCCAATTAAATTATGTAATGGATTAAATATGATCTACAAAGAAAGGGATTTACATAGTCTAAATGAATTTTGTAAGATGTTAAATATCTTTTTTTCTCGGGATTAATAAGAACGTTATAACTTTTTTGAGGACCAATATATATTAATTTGATCTTTAGATTCAAAAGCTTAGTTTTGATATTTACTTCATAACTATTTTACAAATTTTAATTTTATTAAAACAAAATTTATGGTGCCGAATTGTCTAAAATAATTAATGTAGGATCTAAATATTCTTTATATTTATAAATAATACATTTTGCATAAATAATATATGTCTCGGTCCAATCACAACTAAAAAATAAGAAGAAAAAAAACTCATTTGAAAAAACTATTAACAAAACTAACAAGATGAATGGTGTAAAATAATTATAAAACAAACTAAAACCTAAACCTAACAATTCTACATGTTTCTCCTTCTCTTTAAATAATGTCATAGTGTACTAAGAAGATAAAAAAATAACGGAACCAAAATATAAGTTTAATGGTAACTCTTGTCTTCCTATATTTATTTTTATTTTAAAATTTAAGTTTTTTTGCCCCCCCCCCCCCCCCCCCCCCCCCCCCCCCCCCCCTTTTTTTTACTTTTTTAGGACTATAATCGTCCACTTCATTTGAGTGTCGCTTCTTATGAGGAACAATTAAATTAATAAAGTGATAAGTGTTAGACGATATAATTAAAATTTTACGTCATTTATAGCTATTTTATTTTAATAATAATATAATTTATTGTGTTTATTTTATAAAATTATTTATCTTTTAAAAGGATAAATTATTTAAATTATTAGAGATTTTAAACCCCCATCCTCATATTCATCAAGTAGGAATAGACGTATTGAGTCATCATAAATTTTATGTTTGATATTGTTTTTTATATTAAACCGTGAAAGAAAAACCATTAGGCATTACAAAGATCAAAAAGACATATCATATAAGACATACCCTATACTCTATCCATAGTCTTGCACCATCTCTAAAAGTAGCAATTACATAGACATAAAATACATTAAATATAATTTGATAACAAGCTAAGAAGATTAAATCTATCTAGAAACAATCACATATCATTCATCCATCCAGTTTGTTAAGAACGTCAATATTGGTCATATATGAATGAAATTCCAATGTCATTTTCCAAATCTAATTAAGAATGATTTCTTTTACTTGTGTTTCCGCATTTCGACTAACTTTGATCTCGAGATGAATTACAATATAAACGATAATAAGTAGTTAAACTATAGCTTAATTATTAGTAGTTTAAAATATGCAAACCCATTTCAAAGAAATTATATTTAATTGAATTTGGAAAAAGACAATTGATTCTCATTCATATAATCACGGTTGAGATAATATCAATAATTATAAATAATCATTGAAATATACTTAACAATAAAAATATATTATAAATTATTATAAAACTACATTGAAATCTATTTAATAATAAAAACATATTATCAATAATTAAAAATAAACACCAACATTAACTAATCAAATTAAATTTTATTCCTTAATTGAACTTTTATTTTCGTGAGATCCCTCTCTTGTTTATTGAAGCCTTGTGTTCTTAACTTCATTATCTAGATTAACAATCTTTTTCAATTATTATTATTGCTTAATCTCATTATCCAAACAATCTTTTTGAATTATTATTATTGATTAATTAATTTAAAATGTAAAGGGAAAGATATAAATATCGCACTTTCAATCATTTCTTTTTTAGTTAACTCTTCCAAAAAATATCCTTTTTGTAACATGTTTCTTGTTGAAAATTTAAACCAAAAAACTTAATCGTGAAGTATCTAAATTAAATAATAATAATAATAATAATAATAATTTTTTTAGCTAAGAAGTTTGTTAATAATGTTATTATTCGTGGGTATGTTAAATCTTGTTATGTAGTTCTATTTTTTAATCTTTTTAAAAATAGACAAAAACTAAATAGATAAAAATGTTTAAGGTTTTTACATTGTTTAATACTCTCATCGGTTCATTTAATGTTTTATGAATACAAACTAAAAATTTAATACTAAAAAGGCGATTTGAGTTTGCTTATTTTTTCTTATGAAATTTTCTATTTGTTTATTTGTTGATTTTTATTTTATGATTTTATTTCTTTAACTTTAAGTGGCAATTTTTTATAAAAAATTAATAGAAAATTTTTGTAGTTGATAATCTATAGTAGTTTTTTCTCTCTTCAATCTCACATAACTATTCATATTTTCGTTGTAGTTATTTTTTCTCATGCCTAAAAACCAACTACTTCAATATATGAGACTTAAAAGAAAAACTGTAGTCTAATTAAAAAAATTAATTATGAGAGCTATTATGTTTTAGAAGTTAAAATTTTTGTTTATGTTCTTCTCACATTCTTATTTTAAAAGCCATATTAGGAAATATAATAATATATTTTAAAACTTAGTTCAATATTTTTAATTTTTATTAGTTAATTATGTAACATTGAAAATATAATAAATTAAAAGTAACTTATGTAATTTTGAAATATTAAATAAAATTATAATAAGTTAAATTTTTCCTAAAATTTAATTGTAGAATAAAAAATCGGACAAATACATTGAAAGGAAATCAATCATTCATGAGAATGGTGGTGAAAATAAACTAATTTAAAAGAGGAGTAATTTTCACCTTTCATGTTTTCTTTCTCAATTTTTTTTTATCTAAACCATATACTGTCTACTTTTTTAAATTATAAAATAAAGACTATATAATCTCTTATCATTCAATAACTAATATAGATCATTCTTTTTTAACGAATATAGTTTCAACAACTTATCTCTTTATTTTAGGATGACACGCACTTATTTGACTAGAGAAAGAATCATGTATATAATATTTTGTTAAAGATATTTTAGGATGACACACACTTATTTGACTAGAGAAAGAATCATGTATAAAATATTTTATTAAAGAATTTCAAATGTTAGTTTTAAACAAAACTTACGAACTATGTTTTTTAAAAGCTTAACACATAAAAGACAAGAAAACATACAACAATTTAATTTTGTAAGGAATTACATAATCCAATTAAATTATGTAATGGATTAAATTGATCTACAAAGAAAGGGATTTACATAGTCTAAATGAATTTTGTAAGATGTTAAATATCTTTTTTTCTCGGGATTAATAAGAACGTTATAACTTTTTTGAGGGACCAATATATATTAATTTGATCTTTAAGATTCAAAAGCTTAGTTTTGATATTTACTTCATAACTATTTTACAAATTTTAATTTTATTAAAACAAAATTTATGGTGCCGAATTGTCTAAAATAATTAATGTAGGATCTAAATATTCTTTATATTTATAAATAATACATTTTGCATAAATAATATATGTCTCGGTCCAATCACAACTAAAAAATAAGAAGAAAAAAAACTCATTTGAAAAAACTATTAACAAAACTAACAAGATGAATGGTGTAAAATAATTATAAAAACAAACTAAAACCTAAACCTAACAATTCTACATGTTTCTCCTTCTCTTTAAATAATGTCATAGTGTACTAAGAAGATAAAAAATAACGGAACCAAAATATAAGTTTAATGGTAACTCTTGTCTTCCTATATTTATTTTTATTTTAAAATTTAAGTTTTTTGCCCCCCCCCCCAATTTTTACTTTTTTAGGACTATAATCGTCCACGTCATTTGAGTGTCGCTTCTTATGAGGAACAATTAAATTAATAAAGTGATAAGTGTTAGACGATATAATTAAAATTTTACGTCATTTATAGCTATTTTATTTTAATAATAATTTAATTTATTGTGTTTATTTTATAAAATTATTTATCTTTTAAAAGGATAAATTATTTAAATTATTAGAGATTTTAAACCCCCATCCTCATATTCATCAAGTAGGAATAGACGTATTGAGTCATCATAAATTTTATGTTTGATATTGTTTTTTATATTAAACCGTGAAAGAAAAACCATTAGGCATTACAAAGATCAAAAAGACATATCATATAAGACATACCCTATACTCTATCCATAGTCTTGCACCATCTCTAAAAGTAGCAATTACATAGACATAAAATACATTAAATATAATTTGATAACAAGCTAAGAAGATTAATCGATCTAGAAACAATCACATATCATTCATCCATCCAGTTTGTTAAGAACGTCAATATTGGTCATATATGAATGAAATTCCAATGTCATTTTCCAAATCTAATTAAGAATGATTTCTTTTACTTGTGTTTCCGCATTTCGACTAACATTGATCTCGAGATGAATTACAATATAAACGATAATAAATAGTTAGACTATAGCTTAATTATTAGTAGTTTAAAATATGCAAACCCATTTCAAAGAAATTATATTTAATTGAATTTGGAAAAAGACAATTGATTCTCATTCATATAATCACGGTTGAGATAATATCAATAATTATAATAAACATTGAAATATACTTAACAATAAAAATATATTATAAATTATTATAAATCTACATTGAAATCTATTTAATAATAAAAACATATTATCAATAATTAAAAATAAACACCAACATTAACTAATCAAATTAAATTTTATTTCCTTAATTGAACTTTTATTTTCGTGAGATCCCTCTCTTGTTTATTGAAGCCTTGTGGTTCTTAACTTCATTATCTAGATTAACAATCTTTTTCAATTATTATTATTGCTTAATCTCATTATCCAAACAATCTTTTTGAATTATTATTATTGATTAATTAATTTAAAATGTAAAGGGAAAGATATAAATATCGCACTTTCAATCATTTCTTTTTTAGTTAACTCTTCCAAAAAATATCCTTTTTGTAACATGTTTCTTGTTGAAAATTTAAACCAAAAAACTTAATCGTTAAGTATCTAAATTAAATAATAATAATAATAATAATAATAATAATAATTTTTTTAGCTAAGAAGTTTGTTAATAATGTTATTATTCGTGGGTATGTTAAATCTTGTTATGTAGTTCTATTTTATAATCTATTTAAAAATAGATAAAAACTAAATAGATAAAAATGTTAAAGGTTTTTATATTGTTTAATACTCTCATCGGTTCATTTAATGTTTTTATGAATACAAACTAAAAGTTTAATACTAAAAAGGCGATTTGAGTTTGCTTATTTTTTCTTATGAAATTTTCTATTTGTTTATTTGTTGATTTTTCTTTTATGATTTTATTTCTTTAACTTTAAGTGGCAATTTTTTATAAAAAATTAATAGAAAATTTTTTTAGTTGATAATCTATAATAGTTTTTTCTCTCTTCAATCTCACATAACTATTCATATTTTCTTTGTAGTTATTTTTTCTCATGCCTAAAAACCAACTACTTCAATATATGAGACTTAAAAGAAAACTGTAGTCTAATTAAAAAAATTAATTATGAGAGCTATTATGTTTTAGAAGTTAAAATTTTTGTTTATGTTCCTCTGACATTCTTATTTTTAAAAGCCATATTAGGAAATATAATAATATATTTTAAAACTTAGTTCAATATTTTAATTTTTATTAGTTAATTATGTAAAATTGAAAATATAATAAATTAAAAGTAACTTATGTAATTTTGAAATATTAAATAAAATTATAAATAAGTTAAATTTTTCCTAAAATTTAATTGTAGAATAAAAAATCGGACAAATACATTGAAAGGAAATCAATCATTCATGAGAATGGTGGTGAAAATAAACTAATTTAAAAAGAGGAGTAATTCTCACCTTTCATGTTTTCTTTCTCAATTTTTTTATCTAAACCATATGCTGTCTACTTTTTTAAATTATAAAATAAAGACTATATAATCTCTTATCATTCAATAACTAATATAGATCATTCTTTTTTAACGAATATAGTTTCAACAACTTATCTCTTTATTTTAGGATGACACGCACTTATTTGACTAGAGAAAGAATCATGTATATAATATTTTGTTAAAGATATTTTAGGATGACACACACTTATTTGACTAGAGAAAGAATCATGTATAAAATATTTTATTAAAGAATTTCAAATGTTAGTTTTAAACAAAACTTACGAACTATGTTTTTTAAAAGCTTAACACATAAAAGACAAGAAAACATACAACAATTTAATTTGCAAGGAATTAACATAATCCAATTAAATTATGTAATGGATTAAATATGATCTACAAAGAAAGGGATTTACATAGTCTAAATGAATTTTGTAAGATGTTAAATATCTTTTTTTCTCGGGATTAATAAGAACGTTATAACTTTTTTGAGGGACCAATATATATTAATTTGATCTTTAAGATTCAAAAACTTAGTTTTGATATTTACTTCATAACTATTTTACAAATTTTAATTTTATTAAAACAAAATTTATGGTGTCGAATTGTCTAAAATAATTAATGTAGGATCTAAATATTCTTTATATTTATAAATAATACATTTTGCATAAATAATATATGTCTCGGTCCAATCACAACTAAAAAATAAGAAGAAAAAAAACTCATTTGAAAAAACTATTAACAAAACTAACAAGATGAATGGTGTAAAATAATTATAAAAACAAACTAAAACCTAAACCTAACAATTCTACATGTTTCTCCTTCTCTTTAAATAATGTCATAGTGTACTAAGAAGATAAAAAAATAACGGAACCAAAATATAAGTTTAATGGTAACTCTTGTCTTCCTATATTTATTTTTATTTTAAAATTTAAGTTTTTTGCCCCCCCCCAATTTTTACTTTTTTAGGACTATAAATCGTCCACTTCATTTGAGTGTCGCTTCTTATGAGGAACAATTAAATTAATAAAGTGATAAGTGTTAGACGATATAATTAAAATTTTACGTCATTTATAGCTATTTTATTTTAATAATAATTTAATTTATTGTGTTTATTTTATAAAATTATTTATCTTTTAAAAGGATAAATTATTTAAATTATTAGAGATTTTAAACCCCCATCCTCATATTCATCAAGTAGGAATAGACGTATTGAGTCATCATAAATTTTATGTTTGATATTGTTTTTTATATTAAACCGTGAAAGAAAAACCATTAGGCATTACAAAGATCAAAAAGACATATCATATAAGACATACCCTATACTCTATCCATAGTCTTGCACCATCTCTAAAAGTAGCAATTACATAGACATAAAATACATTAAATATAATTTGATAACAAGCTAAGAAGATTAAATCGATCTAGAAACAATCACATATCATTCATCCATCCAGTTTGTTAAGAACGTCAATATTGGTCATATATGAATGAAATTCCAATGTCATTTTCCAAATCTAATTAAGAATGATTTCTTTTACTTGTGTTTCCGCATTTCGACTAACTTTGATCTCGAGATGAATTACAATATAAACGATAATAAATAGTTAGACTATAGCTTAATTATTAGTAGTTTAAAATATGCAAACCCATTTCAAAGAAATTATATTTAATTGAATTTGGAAAAAGACAATTGATTCTCATTCATATAATCACGGTTGAGATAATATCAATAATTATAAATAAACATTGAAATATACTTAACAATAAAAATATATTATAAATTATTATAAATCTACATTGAAATCTATTTAATAATAAAAACATATTATCAATAATTAAAAATAACACCAACATTAACTAATCAAATTAAATTTTATTTCCTTAATTGAACTTTTATTTTCGTGAGATCCCTCTCTTGTTTATTGAAGCCTTGTGGTTCTTAACTTCATTATCTAGATTAACAATCTTTTTCAATTATTATTATTGCTTAATCTCATTATCCAAACAATCTTTTTGAATTATTATTATTGATTAATTAATTTAAAATGTAAAGGGAAAGATATAAATATCGCACTTTCAATCATTTCTTTTTTAGTTAACTCTTCCAAAAAATATCCTTTTTGTAACATGTTTCTTGTTGAAAATTTAAACCAAAAAACTTAATCGTGAAGTATCTAAATTAAATAATAATAATAATAATAATAATAATTTTTTTAGCTAAGAAGTTTGTTAATAATGTTATTATTCGTGGGTATGTTAAATCTTGTTATGTAGTTCTATTTTATAATCTATTTAAAAATAGATAAAAACTAAATAGATAAAAATGTTAAAGGTTTTTATATTGTTTAATACTCTCATCGGTTCATTTAATGTTTTTATGAATACAAACTAAAAGTTTAATACTAAAAAGGCGATTTGAGTTTGCTTATTTTTTCTTATGAAATTTTCTATTTGTTTATTTGTTGATTTTTCTTTTATGATTTTATTTCTTTAACTTTAAGTGGCAATTTTTTATAAAAAATTAATAGAAAATTTTTTAGTTGATAATATATAATAGTTTTTTCTCTCTTCAATCTCACATAACTATTCATATTTTCTTTGTAGTTATTTTTTCTCATGCCTAAAAACCAACTACTTCAATATATGAGACTTAAAAGAAAAACTGTAGTCTAATTAAAAAAATTAATTATGAGAGCTATTATGTTTTAGAAGTTAAAATTTTTGTTTATGTTCCTCTGACATTCTTATTTTTAAAAGCCATATTAGGAAATATAATAATATATTTTAAAACTTAGTTCAATATTTTTAATTTTTATTAGTTAATTATGTAACATTGAAAATATAATAAATTAAAAGTAACTTATGTAATTTTGAAATATTAAATAAAATTATAAATAAGTTAAATTTTTCCTAAAATTTAATTGTAGAATAAAAAATCGGACAAATACATTGAAAGGAAATCAATCATTCATGAGAATGGTGGTGAAAATAAACTAATTTAAAAGAGGAGTAATTTTCACCTTTCATGTTTTCTTTCTCAATTTTTTTTTATCTAAACCATATACTGTCTACTTTTTTAAATTATAAAATAAAGACTATATAATCTCTTATCATTCAATAACTAATATAGATCATTCTTTTTAACGAATATAGTTTCAACAACTTATCTCTTTATTTTAGGATGACACGCACTTATTTGACTAGAGAAAGAATCATGTATATAATATTTTGTTAAAGATATTTTAGGATGACACACACACTTATTTGACTAGAGAAAGAATCATGTATAAAATATTTTATTAAAGAATTCAAATGTTAGTTTTAAACAAAACTTACGAACTATGTTTTTAAAAGCTTAACACATAAAAGACAAGAAAACATACAACAATTTAATTTTGTAAGGAATTAACATAATCCAATTAAATTATGTAATGGATTAAATATGATCTACAAAGAAAGGGATTTACATAGTCTAAATGAATTTTGTAAGATGTTAAATATCTTTTTTTCTCGGGATTAATAAGAACGTTATAACTTTTTTGAGGGACCAATATATATTAATTTGATCTTTAAGATTCAAAAGCTTAGTTTTGATATTTACTTCATAACTATTTTACAAATTTTAATTTTATTAAAACAAAATTTATGGTGCCGAATTGTCTAAAATAATTAATGTAGGATCTAATATTCTTTATATTTATAAATAATACATTTTGCATAAATAATATATGTCTCGGTCCAATCACAACTAAAAAAATAAGAAGAAAAAAAACTCATTTGAAAAAACTATTAACAAAACTAACAAGATGAATGGTGTAAAATAATTATAAAAACAAACTAAAACCTAAACCTAACAATTCTACATGTTTCTCCTTCTCTTTAAATAATGTCATAGTGTACTAAGAAGATAAAAAAATAACGGAACCAAAATATAAGTTTAATGGTAACTCTTGTCTTCCTATATTTATTTTTATTTTAAAATTTAAGTTTTTTGCCCCCCCCCCCCCCAATTTTTTACTTTTTTAGGACTATAATCGTCCACTTCATTTGAGTGTCGCTTCTTATGAGGAACAATTAAATTAATAAAGTGATAAGTGTTAGACGATATAATTAAAATTTTACGTCATTTATAGCTATTTTATTTTAATAATAATATAATTTATTGTGTTTATTTTATAAAATTATTTATCTTTTAAAAGGATAAATTATTTAAATTATTAGAGATTTTAAACCCCCATCCTCATATTCATCAAGTAGGAATAGACGTATTGAGTCATCATAAATTTTATGTTTGATATTGTTTTTTATATTAAACCGTGAAAGAAAAACCATTAGGCATTACAAAGATCAAAAAGACATATCATATAAGACATACCCTATACTCTATCCATAGTCTTGCACCATCTCTAAAAGTAGCAATTACATAGACATAAAATACATAAAATATAATTTGATAACAAGCTAAGAAGATTAAATCTATCTAGAAACAATCACATATCATTCATCCATCCAGTTTGTTAAGAACGTCAATATTGGTCATATATGAATGAAATTCCAATGTCATTTTCCAAATCTAATTAAGAATGATTTCTTTTACTTGTGTTTCCGCATTTCGACTAACTTTGATCTCGAGGTGAATTACAATATAAACGATAATAAATAGTTAGACTATAGCTTAATTATTAGTAGTTTAAAATATGCAAACCCATTTCAAAGAAATTATATTTAATTGAATTTGGAAAAAGACAATTGATTCTCATTCATATAATCACGGTTGAGATAATATCAATAATTATAAATAAACATTGAAATATACTTAACAATAAAAATATATTATAAATTATTATAAATCTACATTGAAATCTATTTAATAATAAAAACATATTATCAATAATTAAAAATAAACACCAACATTAACTAATCAAATTAAATTTTATTTCCTTAATTGAACTTTTATTTCGTGAGATCCCTCTCTTGTTTATTGAAGCCTTGTGGTTCTTAACTTCATTATCTAGATTAACAATCTTTTTCAATTATTATTATTGCTTAATCTCATTATCCAAACAATCTTTTTGAATTATTATTATTGATTAATTAATTTAAAATGTAAAGGGAAAGATATAAATATCGCACTTTCAATCATTTCTTTTTTAGTTAACTCTTCCAAAAAATATCCTTTTTGTAACATGTTTCTTGTTGAAAATTTAAACCAAAAAACTTAATCGTGAAGTATCTAAATTAAATAATAATAATAATAATAATAATAATAATTTTTTTAGCTAAGAAGTTTGTTAATAATGTTATTATTCGTGGGTATGTTAAATCTTGTTATGTAGTTCTATTTTTTAATCTTTTAAAAATAGACAAAAACTAAATAGATAAAAATGTTTAAGGTTTTTACATTGTTTAATACTCTCATCGGTTCATTTAATGTTTTTATGAATACAAACTAAAAATTTAATACTAAAAAGGCGATTTGAGTTTGCTTATTTTTTCTTATGAAATTTTCTATTTGTTTATTTGTTGATTTTTATTTTATGATTTATTTCTTTAACTTTAAGTGGCAATTTTTTATAAAAAATTAATAGAAAATTTTTGTAGTTGATAATCTATAGTAGTTTTTTCTCTCTTCAATCTCACATAACTATTCATATTTTCGTTGTAGTTATTTTTTCTCATGCCTAAAAACCAACTACTTCAATATATGAGACTTAAAAGAAAAACTGTAGTCTAATTAAAAAAAATTAATTATGAGAGCTATTATGTTTTAGAAGTTAAAATTTTTGTTTATGTTCTTCTCACATTCTTATTTTTAAAAGCCATATTAGGAAATATAATAATATATTTTAAAACTTAGTTCAATATTTTTAATTTTTATTAGTTAATTATGTAACATTGAAAATATAATAAATTAAAAGTAACTTATGTAATTTGAAATATTAAATAAAATTATAAATAAGTTAAATTTTTCCTAAAATTTAATTGTAGAATAAAAAATCGGACAAATACATTGAAAGGAAATCAATCATTCATGAGAATGGTGGTGAAAATAAACTAATTTAAAAGAGGAGTAATTTTCACCTTTCATGTTTTCTTTCTCAATTTTTTTTTATCTAAACCATATACTGTCTACTTTTTTAAATTATAAAATAAAGACTATATAATCTCTTATCATTCAATAACTAATATAGATCATTCTTTTTTAACGAATATAGTTTCAACAACTTATCTCTTTATTTTAGGATGACACGCACTTATTTGACTAGAGAAAGAATCATGTATATAATATTTTGTTAAAGATATTTTAGGATGACACACACTTATTTGACTAGAGAAAGAATCATGTATAAAATATTTTATTAAAGAATTTCAAATGTTAGTTTTAAACAAAACTTACGAACTATGTTTTTTAAAAGCTTAACACATAAAAGACAAGAAAACATACAACAATTTAATTTTGTAAGGAATTAACATAATCCAATTAAATTATGTAATGGATTAAATATGATCTACAAAGAAAGGGATTTACATAGTCTAAATGAATTTTGTAAGATGTTAAATATCTTTTTTTCTCGGGATTAATAAGAACGTTATAACTTTGTTGAGGGACCAATATATATTAATTTGATCTTTAAGATTCAAAAGCTTAGTTTTGATATTTACTTCATAACTATTTTACAAATTTTAATTTTATTAAAACAAAATTTATGGTGCCGAATTGTCTAAAATAATTAATGTAGGATCTAAATATTCTTTATATTTATAAATAATACATTTTGCATAAATAATATATGTCTCGGTCCAATCACAACTAAAAAATAAGAAGAAAAAAAACTCATTTGAAAAAACTATTAACAAAACTAACAAGATGAATGGTGTAAAATAATTATAAAACAAACTAAACCTAAACCTAACAATTCTACATGTTTCTCCTTCTCTTTAAATAATGCCATAGTGTACTAAGAAGATAAAAAAATAACGGAACCAAAATATAAGTTTAATGGTAACTCTTGTCTTCCTATATTTATTTTTTATTTTAAAATTTAAGTTTATTGCCCCCCCCCCCCCCCAATTTTTACTTTTTTAGGACTATAATCGTCCACTTCATTTGAGTGTCGCTTCTTATGAGGAACAATTAAATTAATAAAGTGATAAGTGTTAGACGATATAATTAAACTTTTACGTCATTTATAGCTATTTTATTTTAATAATAATATAATTTATTGTGTTTATTTTATAAAATTATTTATCTTTTAAAAGGATAAATTATTTAAATTATTAGAGATTTTAAACCCCCATCCTCATATTCATCAAGTAGGAATAGACGTATTGAGTCATCATAAATTTTATGTTTGATATTGTTTTTTATATTAAACCCTAAAAGAAAAACCATTAGGCATTACAAAGATCAAAAAGACATATCATATAAGACATACCCTATACTCTATCCATAGTCTTGCACCATCTCTAAAAGTAGCAATTACATAGACATAAAATACATTAAATATAATTTGGTAACAAGCTAAGAAGATTAAATCTATCTAGAAACAATCACATATCATTCATCCATCCAGTTTGTTAAGAACGTCAATATTGGTCATATATGAATGAAATTCCAATGTCATTTTCCAAATCTAATTAAGAATGATTTCTTTTACTTGTGTTTCCGCATTTCGACTAACTTTGATCTCGAGATGAATTACAATATAAACGATAATAAATAGTTAAACTATAGCTTAATTATTAGTAGTTTAAAATATGCAAACCCATTTCAAAGAAATTATATTTAATTGAATTTGGAAAAAGACAATTGATTCTCATTCATATAATCACGGTTGAGATAATATCAATAATTATAAATAAATATTGAAATATACTTAACAATAAAAATATATTATAAATTATTATAAATCTACATTGAAATCTATTTAATAATAAAAACATATTATCAATAATTAAAAATAAACACCAACATTAACTAATCAAATTAAATTTTATTTCCTTAATTGAACTTTTATTTTCGTGAGATCCCTCTCTTGTTTATTGAAGCCTTGTGGTTCTTAACTTCATTATCTAGATTAACAATCTTTTTCAATTATTATTATTGCTTAATCTCATTATCCAAACAATCTTTTTGAATTATTATTATTGATTAATTAATTTAAAATGTAAAGGGAAAGATATAAATATCGCACTTTCAATCATTTCTTTTTTAGTTAACTCTTCCAAAAAATATCATTTTTGTAACATGTTTCTTGTTGAAAATTTAAACCAAAAAACTTAATCGTGAAGTATCTAAATTAAATAATAATAATAATAATAATAATAATAATAATAATTTTTTTAGCTAAGAAGTTTGTTAATAATGTTATTATTCGTGGGTATGTTAAATCTTGTTATGTAGTTCTATTTTTTAATCTTTTTAAAAATAGACAAAAACTAAATAGATAAAAATGTTTAAGGTTTTTACATTGTTTAATACTCTCATCGGTTCATTTAATGTTTTTATGAATACAAACTAAAAATTTAATACTAAAAAGGCGATTTGAGTTTGCTTATTTTTTCTTATGAAATTTTCTATTTGTTTATTTGTTGATTTTTATTTTATGATTTTATTTCTTTAACTTTAAGTGGCAATTTTTTATAAAAAATTAATAGAAAATTTTTGTAGTTGATAATCTATAGTAGTTTTTTCTCTCTTCAATCTCACATAACTATTCATATTTTCGTTGTAGTTATTTTTTCTCATGCCTAAAAACCAACTACTTCAATATATGAGACTTAAAAGAAAAACTGTAGTCTAATTAAAAAAATTAATTATGAGAGCTATTATGTTTTAGAAGTTAAAATTTTTGTTTATGTTCTTCTCACATTCTTATTTTTAAAAGCCATATTAGGAAATATAATAATATATTTTAAAACTTAGTTCAATATTTTTAATTTTTATTAGTTAATTATGTAACATTGAAAATATAATAAATTAAAAGTAACTTATGTAATTTTGAAATATTAAATAAAATTATAAATAAGTTAAATTTTTCCTAAAATTTAATTGTAGAATAAAAAATCGGACAAATACATTGAAAGGAAATCAATCATTCATGAGAATGGTGGTGAAAATAAACTAATTTAAAAGAGGAGTAATTTTCACCTTTCATGTTTTCTTTCTCAATTTTTTTTTATCTAAACCATATACTGTCTACTTTTTTAAATTATAAAATAAAGACTATATAATATCTTATCATTCAATAACTAATATAGATAATTCTTTTTTAACGAATATAGTTTCAACAACTTATCTCTTTATTTTAGGATGACACGCACTTATTTGACTAGAGAAAGAATCATGTATATAATATTTTGTTAAAGATATTTTAGGATGACACACACTTATTTGACTAGAGAAAGAATCATGTATAAAATATTTTATTAAAGAATTTCAAATGTTAGTTTTAAACAAAACTTACGAACTATGTTTTTTAAAAGCTTAACACATAAAAGACAAGAAAACATACAACAATTTAATTTTGTAAGGAATTAACATAATCCAATTAAATTATGTAATGGATTAAATATGATCTACAAAGAAAGGGATTTACATAGTCTAAATGAATTTTGTAAGATGTTAAATATCTTTTTTTCTCGGGATTAATAAGAACGTTATAACTTTTTTGAGGGACCAATATATATTAATTTGATCTTTAAGATTCAAAAGCTTAGTTTTGATATTTACTTCATAACTATTTTACAAATTTTAATTTTATTAAAACAAAATTTATGGTGCCGAATTGTCTAAAATAATTAATGTAGGATCTAAATATTCTTTATATTTATAAATAATACATTTTGCATAAATAATATATGTCTCGGTCCAATCACAACTAAAAAATAAGAAGAAAAAAAACTCATTTGAAAAAACTATTAACAAAACTAACAAGATGAATGGTGTAAAATAATTATAAAAACAAACTAAAACCTAAACCTAACAATTCTACATGTTTCTCCTTCTCTTTAAATAATGTCATAGTGTACTAAGAAGATAAAAAAATAACGGAACCAAAATATAAGTTTAATGGTAACTCTTGTCTTCCTATATTTATTTTTATTTTAAAATTTAAGTTTATTGCCCCCCCCCCCCCCCCCCCCCCCCCCCCCAATTTTTACTTTTTTAGGACTATAATCGTCCACTTCATTTGAGTGTCGCTTCTTATGAGGAACAATTAAATTAATAAAGTGATAAGTGTTAGACGATATAATTAAAATTTTACGTCATTTATAGCTATTTTATTTTAATAATAATATAATTTATTGTGTTTATTTTATAAAATTATTTATCTTTTAAAAGGATAAATTATTTAAATTATTAGAGATTTTAAACCCCCATACTCATATTCATCAAGTAGGAATAGACGTATTGAGTCATCACAAATTTTATGTTTGATATTGTTTTTTATATTAAACCCTAAAAGAAAAACTATTAGGCATTACAAAGATCAAAAAGACATATCATATACGACATACCCTATACTCTATCCATAGTCTTGCACCATCTCTAAAAGTAGAAATTACATAGACATAAAATACATTAAATATAATTTGATAACAAGCTAAGAAGATTAAATCTATCTAGAAACAATCACATATCATTCATCCATCCAGTTTGTTAAGAACGTCAATATTGGTCATATATGAATGAAATTCCAATGTCATTTTCCAAATCTAATTAAGAATGATTTCTTTTACTTGTGTTTCCGCATTTCGACTAACTTTGATCTCGAGATGAATTACAATATAAACGACAATAAATAGTTAAACTATAGCTTAATTATTAATAGTTTAAAATATGCAAACGCATTTCAAAGAAATTATATTTAATTGAATTTGGAAAATTACAATTGATTCTCATTCCTATAATCACGGTTGAGATAATATCAATAATTATAAATAAACATTGAAATATGCTTAACAATAAAAATATATTATAAATTATTATAAATCTACATTGAAATCTATTTAATAATAAAAACATATTATCAATAATTAAAAATAAACACCAACATTAACTAATCAAATTAAATTTTATTTCCTTAATTGAACTTTTATTTTCGTGAGATCCCTCTCTTGTTTATTGAAGCCTTGTGGTTCTTAACTTCATTATCTAGATTAACAATCTTTTTCAATTATTATTATTGCTTAATCTCATTATCCAAACAATCTTTTTGAATTATTATTATTGCTTAATTAATTTAAAATGTAAAGGGAAAGATATAAATATCGCACTTTCAATCATTTCCTTTTTAGTTAACTCTTCCAAAAAATATCCTTTTTGTAACATGTTTCTTGTTGAAAATTTAAACCAACAAACTTAATCGTGAAGAATCTAAATTAAATAATAATAATAATAATAATAATAATAATAATAATAATAATAATAATAATAATTTTTTTAGCTAAGAAGTTTGTTAATAATGTTATTATTCGTGGGTATGTTAAATCTTGTTATGTAGTTCTATTTTTTAATCTTTTTAAAAATAGATAAAAACTAAATAGATAAAAATGTTTAAGGTTTTTACATTGTTTAATACTCTCATCGGTTCATTTAATGTTTTTATGAATACAAACTAAAAATTTAATACTAAAAAGGCGATTTGAGTTTGCTTATTTTTTCTTATGAAATTTTCTATTTGTTTATTTGTTGATTTTTATTTTATGATTTTATTTCTTTAACTTTAAGTGGCAATTTTTTATAAAAAATTAATAGAAAATTTTTGTAGTTGATAATCTATAGTAGTTTTTTCTCTCTTCAATCTCACATAACTATTCATATTTTCGTTGTAGTTATTTTTTCTCATGCCTAAAAACCAACTACTTCAATATATGAGACTTAAAAGAAAAACTGTAGTCTAATTAAAAAAATTAATTATGAGAGCTATTATGTTTTAGAAGTTAAAATTTTTGTTTATGTTCTTCTCACATTCTTATTTTTAAAAGCCATATTAGGAAATATAATAATATATTTTAAAACTTAGTTCAATATTTTTAATTTTTATTAGTTAATTATGTAACATTGAAAATATAATAAATTAAAAGTAACTTATGTAATTTTGAAATATTAAATAAAATTATAAATAAGTTAAATTTTTCCTAAAATTTAATTGTAGAATAAAAAATCGGACAAATACATTGAAAGGAAATCAATCATTCATGAGAATGGTGGTGAAAATAAACTAATTTAAAAGAGGAGTAATTTTCACCTTTCATGTTTTCTTTCTCAATTTATTTTTATCTAAACCATATACTGTCTACTTTTTTAAATTATAAAATAAAGACTATATAATATCTTATCATTCAATAACTAATATAGATAATTCTTTTTTAACGAATATAGTTTCAACAACTTATCTCTTTATTTTAGGATGACACACACTTATTTGACTAGAGAAAGAATCATGTATATAATATTTTGTTAAAGATATTTTAGGATGACACACACTTATTTGACTAGAGAAAGAATCATGTATAAAATATTTTATTAAAGAATTTCAAATGTTAGTTTTAAACAAAACTTACGAACTATGTTTTTTAAAAGCTTAACACATAAAAGACAAGAAAACATACAACAATTTAATTTTGTAAGGAATTAACATAATCCAATTAAATTATGTAATGGATTAAATATGATCTACAAAGAAAGGGATTTACATAGTCTAAATGAATTTTGTAAGATGTTAAATATCTTTTTTTCTCGGGATTAATAAGAACGTTATAACTTTTTTGAGGGACCAATATATATTAATTTGATCTTTAAGATTCAAAAGCTTAGTTTTGATATTTACTTCATAACTATTTTACAAATTTTAATTTTATTAAAACAAAATTTATGGTGCCGAATTGTCTAAAATAATTAATGTAGGATCTAAATATTCTTTATATTTATAAATAATACATTTTGCATAAATAATATATGTCTCGGTCCAATCACAACTAAAAAATAAGAAAAAAAAAACTCATTTGAAAAAACTATTAACAAAACTAACAAGATGAATGGTGTAAAATAATTATAAAAACAAACTAAAACCTAAACCTAACAATTCTACATGTTTCTCCTTCTCTTTAAATAATGTCATAGTGTACTAAGAAGATAAAAAAATAACGGAACCAAAATATAAGTTTAATGGTAACTCTTGTCTTCCTATATTTATTTTTATTTTAAAATTTAAGTTTATTGCCCCCCCCCCCCCCCCCCCCCCCCCCCCCCAATTTTTACTTTTTTAGGACTATAATCGTCCACTTCATTTGAGTGTCGCTTCTTATGAGGAACAATTAAATTAATAAAGTGATAAGTGTTAGACGATATAATTAAAATTTTACGTCATTTATAGCTATTTTATTTTAATAATAATATAATTTATTGTGTTTATTTTATAAAATTATTTATCTTTTAAAAGGATAAATTATTTAAATTATTAGAGATTTTAAACCCCCATACTCATATTCATCAAGTAGGAATAGACGTATTGAGTCATCACAAATTTTATGTTTGATATTGTTTTTTATATTAAACCCTAAAAGAAAAACTATTAGGCATTACAAAGATCAAAAAGACATATCATATACGACATACCCTATACTCTATCCATAGTCTTGCACCATCTCTAAAAGTAGAAATTACATAGACATAAAATACATTAAATATAATTTGATAACAAGCTAAGAAGATTAAATCTATCTAGAAACAATCACATATCATTCATCCATCCAGTTTGTTAAGAACGTCAATATTGGTCATATATGAATGAAATTCCAATGTCATTTTCCAAATCTAATTAAGAATGATTTCTTTTACTTGTGTTTCCGCATTTCGACTAACTTTGATCTCGAGATGAATTACAATATAAACGACAATAAATAGTTAAACTATAGCTTAATTATTAATAGTTTAAAATATGCAAACGCATTTCAAAGAAATTATATTTAATTGAATTTGGAAAATTACAATTGATTCTCATTCCTATAATCACGGTTGAGATAATATCAATAATTATAAATAAACATTGAAATATGCTTAACAATAAAAATATATTATAAATTATTATAAATCTACATTGAAATCTATTTAATAATAAAAACATATTATCAATAATTAAAAATAAACACCAACATTAACTAATCAAATTAAATTTTATTTCCTTAATTGAACTTTTATTTTCGTGAGATCCCTGTCTTGTTTATTGAAGCCTTGTGGTTCTTAACTTCATTATCTAGATTAACAATCTTTTTCAATTATTATTATTGCTTAATCTCATTATCCAAACAATCTTTTTGAATTATTATTATTGCTTAATTAATTTAAAATGTAAAGGGAAAGATATAAATATCGCACTTTCAATCATTTCCTTTTTAGTTAACTCTTCCAAAAAATATCCTTTTTGTAACATGTTTCTTGTTGAAAATTTAAACCAACAAACTTAATCGTGAAGAATCTAAATTAAATAATAATAATAATAATAATAATAATAATAATAATAATAATAATTTTTTTAGCGAAGAAGTTTGTTAATAATGTTATTATTCGTGGGTATGTTAAATCTTGTTATGTAGTTCTATTTTTTAATCTTTTTAAAAATAGATAAAAACTAAATAGATAAAAATGTTTAAGGTTTTTACATTGTTTAATACTCTCATCGGTTCATTTAATGTTTTTATGAATACAAACTAAAAATTTAATACTAAAAAGGCGATTTGAGTTTGCTTATTTTTTCTTATGAAATTTTCTATTTGTTTATTTGTTGATTTTTATTTTATGATTTTATTTCTTTAACTTTAAGTGGCAATTTTTTATAAAAAATGAATAGAAAATTTTTGTAGTTGATAATCTATAGTAGTTTTTTCTCTCTTCAATCTCACATAACTATTCATATTTTCTTTGTAGTTATTTTTTCTCATGCCTAAAAACCAACTACTTCAATATATGAGACTTAAAAGAAAAACTGTAGTCTAATTAAAAAAATTAATTATGAGAGCTATTATGTTTTAGAAGTTAAAATTTTTGTTTATGTTCTTCTCACATTCTTATTTTTAAAAGCCATATTAGGAAATATAATAATATATTTTATAACTTAGTTCAATATTTTTAATTTTTATTAGTTAATTATGTAACATTGAAATATAATAAATTAAAAGTAACTTATGTAATTTTGAAATATTAAATAAAATTATAAATAAGTTAAATTTTTCCTAAAATTTAATTGTAGAATAAAAAATCGGACAAATACATTGAAAGGAAATCAATCATTCATGAGAATGGTGGTGAAAATAAACTAATTTAAAAGAGGAGTAATTTTCACCTTTCATGTTTTCTTTCTCAATTTATTTTTATCTAAACCATATACTGTCTACTTTTTTAAATTATAAAATAAAGACTATATAATATCTTATCATTCAATAACTAATATAGATAATTCTTTTTTAACGAATATAGTTTCAACAACTTATCTCTTTATTTTAGGATGACACGCACTTATTTGACTAGAGAAAGAATCATGTATATAATATTTTGTTAAAGATATTTTAGGATGACACACACTTATTTGACTAGAGAAAGAATCATGTATAAAATATTTTATTAAAGAATTTCAAATGTTAGTTTTAAACAAAACTTACGAACTATGTTTTTTAAAAGCTTAACACAAAAAAGACAAGAAAACATACAACAATTTAATTTTGTAAGGAATTAACATAATCCAATTAAATTATGTAATGGATTAAATATGATCTACAAAAAAAGGGATTTACATAGTTTAAATGAATTTTGTAAGATGTTGAATATCTTTTTTTCTCGGGATTAATAAGAACGTTATAACTTTTTTGAGGGACCAATATATATTAATTTGATCTTTAAGATTCAAAAGCTTAGTTTTGATATTTACTTCATAACTATTTTACAAATTTTAATTTTATTAAAACAAAATTTATGGTGCCGAATTGTCTAAAATAATTAATGTAGGATCTAAGTATTCTTTATATTTATAAATAATACATTTTGCATAAATAATATATGTCTCGGTCCAATCACAACTAAAAAATAAGAATAAAAAAAACTCATTTGAAAAAACTATTAACAAAACTAACAAGATGAATGGTGTAAAATAATTATAAAAACAAACTAAAAACTAAACCTAACAATTCTACATGTTTCTCCTTCTCTTTAAATAATGTCGTAGTGTACTAAGAAGATAAAAACATAACGGAACCAAAATATAAGTTTAATGGTAACTCTTGTCTTCCTATATTTATTTTTATTTTAAAATTTAAGTTTATTGCCCCCCCCCCCCTTTTTTTAGGACTATAATCGTCCACTTCATTGAGTGTCGCTTCTTATGAGGAACAATTAAATTAATAAAGTGATAAGTGTTAGACGATATAATTAAAATTTTACGTCATTTATAGCTATTTTATTTTAATAATAATATAATTTATTATGTTTATTTATAAAATTATTTATCTTTTAAAAGGATAAATTATTTAAATTATTAGAGATTTTAAACCCCCATCCTCATATTCATCAAGTAGGAATAGACGTATTGAGTCATCACAAATTTTATGTTTGATATTGTTTTTTATATTAAACCCTAAAAGAAAAACTATTAGGCATTACAAAGATCAAAAAGACATATCATATACGACATACCCTATACTCTATCCATAGTCTTGCACCATCTCTAAAAGTAGAAATTACATAGACATAAAATACATTAAATATAATTTGATAACAAGCTAAGAAGATTAAATCTATCTAGAAACAATCACATATCATTCATCCATCCAGTTTGTTAAGAACGTCAATATTGGTCATATATGATGAAATTCCAATGTCATTTTCCAAATCTAATTAAGAATGATTTCTTTTACTTGTGTTTCCGCATTTCGACTAACTTTGATCTCGAGATGAATTACAATATAAACGACAATAAATAGTTAAACTATAGCTTAATTATTAATAGTTTAAAAATATGCAAACGCATTTCAAAGAAATTATATTTAATTGAATTTGGTAAATTACAATTGATTCTCATTCCTATAATCACGGTTGAGATAATATCAATAATTATAAATAAACATTGAAATATGCTTAACAATAAAAATATATTATAAATTATTATAAATCTACATTGAAATCTATTTAATAATAAAAACATATTATCAATAATTAAAAATAAACACCAACATTAACTAATCAAATTAAATTTTATTTCCTTAATTGAACTTTTATTTTCGTGAGATCCCTCTCTTGTTTATTGAAGCCTTGTGGTTCTTAACTTCATTATCTAGATTAACAATCTTTTTCAATTATTATTATTGCTTAATCTCATTATCCAAACAATCTTTTTGAATTATTATTATTGCTTAATTAATTTAAAATGTAAAGGGAAAGATATAAATATCGCACTTTCAATCATTTCCTTTTTAGTTAACTCTTCCAAAAAATATCCTTTTTGTAACATGTTTCTTGTTGAAAATTTAAACCAACAAACTTAATCGTGAAGAATCTAAATTAAATAATAATAATAATAATAATAATAATAATAATAATAATAATAATAATTTTTTTAGCGAAGAAGTTTGTTAATAATGTTATTATTCGTGGGTATGTTAAATCTTGTTATGTAGTTCTATTTTTTAATCTTTTTAAAAATAGATAAAAACTAAATAGATAAAAATGTTTAAGGTTTTTACATTGTTTAATACTCTCATCGGTTCATTTAATGTTTTTATGAATACAAACTAAAAATTTAATACTAAAAAGGCGATTTGAGTTTGCTTATTTTTTCTTATGAAATTTTCTATTTGTTTATTTGTTGATTTTTATTTATGATTTTATTTCTTTAACTTTAAGTGGCAATTTTTTATAAAAAATTAATAGAAAATTTTTGTAGTTGATAATCTATAGTAGTTTTTTTCTCTCTTCAATCTCACATAACTATTCATATTTTCTTTGTAGTTATTTTTTTCTCATGCCTAAAAACCAACTACTTCAATATATGAGACTTAAAAGAAAAACTGTAGTCTAATTAAAAAAATTAATTATGAGAGCTATTATGTTTTAGAAGTTAAAATTTTTGTTTATGTTCTTCTCACATTCTTATTTTTAAAAGCCATATTAGGAAATATAATAATATATTTTATAACATAGTTCAATATTTTTAATTTTTATTAGTTAATTATGTAACATTGAAAATATAATAAATTAAAAGTAACTTATGTAATTTTGAAATATTAAATAAAATTATAAATAAGTTAAATTTTTCCTAAAATTTAATTGTAGAATAAAAAATCGGACAAATACATTGAAAGGAAATCAATCATTCATGAGAATGGTGGTGAAAATAAACTAATTTAAAAGAGGAGTAATTTTCACCTTTCATGTTTTCTTTCTCAATTTATTTTTATCTAAACCATATACTGTCTACTTTTTTAAATTATAAAATAAAGACTA
>CATIWC010003486.1:0-126195 GCA_948472305.1 Vicia faba | reverse complement strand
AAATTCGTCGTCCGCCAACCAGTCACTTTGGCGGGACGAGTTAGATTTTTAAACTAAATTTTATTTGACGGACTTGTGTGTTTGGTTTTCTTTTTGATGGATTTAAGATGAGACGGATGACCCGTTTTATCACCCCTAAACTAAATTCTTTAACCAAAAATGCGAAAAATCTCCTGAGCTCAAAGTCCAATCAATTAGAGACATTAGCCCATCTAAATGAAATCTTTTATAAAAAAAACTAAATTCTTTAATAATTACAATTTGAAGAAAAAAATTATTCGTGGTTGTAAAATGACTCTTATAAAAGTGAATACTGAATATAAAGTAATTAAGTTAACTAGATCCCACAATCATTAATTGTTTAAGCGAATAAGCATGGCCGGTAAATTGTACTAAAAACAACCAGCAAAACACAAGACGAGGATTGTGAACCCCACCAAACTTACGTAAGTGTAGTGTGTGTAGGGAAAGGAATCAAAAATGACTTTGATTCTTTACAAGAAACTTAACAAGAAGACACAATGTGCAACTGAAAATTTGGCGGCAGTATAAAAAAAAACAAAAACAAGCATCTTTGTAATTGTAAACTTCGTCCTTGCTCAAACCAGAACTATATTATAGAAATGCTACATTATGTGTAAGATATTAATATAAAGGAACTACCTTAAAAGCACTACTGAACTAGCTAGGCCATGGTATCTGCTTATTTCGGAGTTGAATTAAGTAGTGTGATGAGTATACCATTTTCTGTGGCAGTTAACCCTTCCATTATTAGGAATAATAGGAAATCGTGTGGTAGAAGATATGCTGTTATAACATCAGAATTAACCATGGTTCCAAAACATAGTAGAACTGCGTTTTTTTCCTCAATTGTCACAACAACGAGTTTCTGTTGCTGATTTACATGTACAAGAAGTTGTTGAAAAGCAATCTCGGATAGCCGATTTTGATACTCCCTGTCGTAGTAACCTCAAGCCACAGTTTGAGCCTAGCTTTCTCAACAACGCGTATGAAATGTGCAGAAACATCTGTGCCGAATATGCCAAGACATTCTATCTAGGAACTTTACTTATGACCGAAGAAAGACAGAAGGCTATATGGGCTATATACGGTAAGAATTTGAAAAGGAAGATAGAAACAAAATTGCAAACAAACAAATGTATACATCATGATTTGAAACTTGTTTTTTATTGAAACTTTTGTTTGCAGTTTGGTGCAGGAGGACAGATGAATTGGTGGATGGTCCTAATGCTGACTATATGAGCTCTGCTGTTCTTGATAGATGGGAAGATAGATTGCATGACATTTTCAATGGACAACCCTATGATATGCTTGATGCTACTCTTACCGATACAATATCCAAGTTTCCCTTGGATATTAAGGTGACAACTAAATCTCGTTAACGATCAATTCTCATACTTTCATGATCAGATACTACAAGAAAAAGTTGAATTAGTGACAAAATATGTGTTAGATAAATTTTATTTTTTCTATCTCTAAGGCTTGTCGTTATTACAGCCTTTTAGGGACATGATAGAAGGTATGAGAATGGATACGAGGAAAACGCGGTACAAAAATTTCGAAGAATTATATCTTTACTGCTACTATGTGGCGGGAACTGTTGGGTTGATGAGTGTTCCGGTAATGGGAATCGCGCCGGAGTCTCTCATTCCTACTCAAAGTGTATATAAATCAGCATTATATCTTGGTATTGGAAATCAACTCACAAACATTCTTAGAGATGTAGGGGAGGAGTAAGTTTATAATTTTAATTGATGTTCACTTAATTTTTAAATAAGTTGAATATTCAATGTATCTGGTGTATATATAATTCATATATATTAAATTTTTCTTATAATAAGGATCAGAGGGAGTATTATATATGATCTTTACTAAAGAATTATCAACTTTTTGTTTGAGTATAGTGCATTAAGAGGTAGAGTGTATCTTCCACAAGATGAACTCGGTGAGTTTGGTTTATGTGACAAAGATGTTTTCTCAAGAAAAGTGAGTGAAAGATGGAAAGAGTTTATGAAACAGCAGATTGCAAGGGCAAGATTCTACTTCAACTCTGCAGAAGAAGGAGCTTATCACCTTGATAAGGCCAGCCGTTGGCCGGTATGTATATCTTATACTATCAATCAATCATAATCGATTGATTATTAAGATCACCATATGCGTACCCTATTAGTACATTATATATGATATCATGCATACATGTGATAATAGTTTGGTTTATGTGTGATTTGCAGGTTTGGTCGTCTTTAATATTGTACCGCAAGATCTTAGATGCAATCGAAGACAACGATTATGACAATTTGACAAAACGAGCTTATGTAGGACGAACTGAGAAGTTTGTGTCATTGCCTGCAGCTTATACTAGATCTCTCTCAATTCCCAGGACCAAATTGCATTCTTCCTTCACAAAACTTATGTAGCAAAATTGTACCCGGATATTTGTTTATTGTGCAAAATGCATACAACAAAAGAAGAACAATAACAATTAGTTCAATATACACCTGTAAAATATTTGGCTTCAGTACCAAAAATGAAAATTCATGGAATTTAACAGTTTTATTATTATTCATCATCAAAGATGGATGACGGAATATATTTATTAATTGGTCAAGTACAGTTTATACTTACATAATAAAATTGTATGAATAGATTTGAGAGTTGTGATAGGGGTCATTTACTCGCTCTGCATGTTGATTTTTGCATCAATTTTTGAGGGCTAAAACTTGTGCCAATTAAATCCAACCTTGTAGTAGAACTGTTACTCCATTAGATTAGAGTAGTCTACAGAAATCTGACTTTGCTACAGAGTGCATTAGCAAGTATTATTTTAGAGAAGTCTTGTGTTATTTAGAGAACTGTATGATAATTTCTTAATGGAATAGAGTAATTTTGTGATTCCGTCTAAATCGGATGATACAAAAAATATGAAAAGTGAAGGAATGAGATGAAATGCATTTCATCGGATTCTTGCTCCATTTCATCCTCTATTTTTTATAATCCAAACAATAACTTTATATCATTCCATTCCGTTTCATCAATACAAACATATTTAAGTATTTGTTTTTCAAGGAATGCGAGTTCCTACCCCTTAAATGCATGCAATAACATGAAAAAATGAACATGGTAATAAACTTTCTCCAACTCATTACCATGACAAGGGCTAGGTCAATTCCAAAGCTAATAATTCCATCTATCATTAACTAACAATGATCCAACAAGTCACAAGTAATCAGAACATGCATAAAATTAAATAAATCACAGAAAAAAATTATCCAAATATGGTTGCATTTGAATGTCATACTAAAATTTGCATTTTTATATCTTAATATTAAGAACAAGAACAAGGTGATATCAAACTCTCAGCGTAGACTTTAGGGTCCATCTAATGATTGGTGTTTTGTATATTAGGAATCTTCAAAGCATCATTTTTGGAATCATAGACTTTAGGGTCTACACAACTTGGATTATATTTAAATATTTTAAATCTAATCAAATCTAATAAAATATAATATAATATTTTAACAAATCTAATTTAATATTTCAACACACCCCCATAATCTAAGTTGTCGAACATCCTCAAAAATAGTCAATCTGAACTATTCATAATTTCTTTCTCAAATTCAGAAATTTGTCAATCTTCAATTCTTTTTTTTGGGTGAAAATTTCAGCCAACTGTGCTTCACTCGAACAATGTCTTACTTCAAGTTCACCTCGATTTACCTTTTTTCTCAAGAAGTGAAACCTTGCTTCAATATGTTTACTTCTTCCACGCAGAACTGGATTCTTCGCCAAATTTATGGCTGACTTATTGTCAATTGGCAATACAAGAGGTTTCTTCACTTCGACCTTCATTTCTTCAAGTACAAATCTGATCCAAATTGCTTGACATACATCATATGATCCTGTTATATATTCAGCTTCAGAAGATGATAATGCCACCACAGGTTATTTCTTCGAACACCATGAGATTAGGGCATCAAATACTTGAAAGAAATATCCAATTGTGCTTCTCCGATCTTCCTTATCTCCACACCAATCAGCATCTGGAAAATAATTAACTATTGCTTCTTTGTCTTTAGAATCTCGTCGAAATAGTATTCCACATTTTATCGAACCCTTCAAATATCTCAGAATTCTTCTTGCAGCCTTCATATGTGACACTCTTGGTTCATTCACATATCTGCTTACTAATCTTATAGCGAAACCTATATCAGGTCGATTGTTGCACACATACCTTAGAGATCCCACAATTTGCTCGAACAAAGTTACAACGACTTTGTCTTCCTCTACATTCTTCTCCAATTTTACATTTGGTTCGACAGGTGAGGATGCAGGATTCAAGTCATCCATTATGAATCTCTTGAGTATTTCTTTGACATACTTCCTTTGATGTATCACCATACCTTACTTCGACATTTGAAATTCCATACCTAAGAAATAAGACAATTTTCCCAGATCAGACATTTCAAATTCCTTCATCATCAACTCTTTGAAATTCAACAAGTTCTCCAGGCTATTTCAAGTTACTAGCAAGTCATCGACATATAAGTAGATGATTGTTATATCTTATGCTACAACCTAAACATAGACACCATACTCAGATTTGCATTTGACAAATCCCAATTCGACTAAGTATGAGTCGATCTTCTTGTTCCATGCCCTAGGTGTCTGCTTGAGGCCATAGAGCATTTTGTGCAACTTATATACTTTACTCGCTTTCTTCTGAATCACAAACCCTGGAGGTTGTGTTGCATATACCTCTTCATCTAAAGGACCATTAAAAAATGCTTATTTCACATCTAAATAAAATGTCGACCAACCTTTGTTGCATGCCAATGCTACTACTAGTCAAACAATCTTCAATCTTACTACTGGAGTAAATACTTTAGAGTAGTCGAGTAATTCTCTTTGAATAAACCCTCGAGCTACTAATATTTCTTTATGTCTTACTATCAAGCCATCAACATTATGTTTCAACTTTAATACCCACTTTACTTTGATAGCTTTTATATGTGCTGGCAATTTGACTAACTCTCATGTGTTGTTTCTTTGATTGTACCCCAAAATTTTCCCTCTCATTTCTCAAGGAATCACCCTGGATCCTCAAGTTTGCTTTCATCCAATTCTAAGCCTTGAATTATCAATTTTTCCAAGCAAACCATTCACAAGGGAAAAATGGTCATTTGCACACTGAGAAGTCTAACTTTGACTTTTAGATCAAAATTAAATCTCAAAAATCATATTTCATCAAGACATGTTGAAATATGAAGTTTGTTTCATCAAGAAATTCAAAAGTCAAAACTACTTTGAAGAAGTCAAAATTCTAAATACTTAGAATTTTTTCTAAGTATTTAAGAAAATATGACAAGCTCAGAACTTCTGACCATATTATCACCATAACACTCAGCAAATTCTGGACACTCTCAAGGCAGAGTTTGGTCAGAACTTCTGAGCAAGTTTTTACAAAAGCCTAGTCAGAGTTTGCCAGGATAATTCAAAGAAGGTTAAGAAGCGTGCTGCAAGCTTTCTAGAAAGTCTGAAAGTTCCTTCAGAACATGCTGGAGCTAGAAGATAAGAGGATCAGAAAATTGGATGCTACGCAAGCTTAGAACTTCTGATCCAGAACTAAGCCTTGGTGCAGAGTTTCACGTTGCAGGATTTCTGGTTGTGATAAGTCTCATCATTATTTAATGCTCACAACCACTTTCTGAGTCTTTATCCAAAGGATTTTCACCACGTGTACCTCTATTGTCTTGGGATAACAACTTTGCTACTAAGCCCATGCTTTATTTTGCTTTTCCTTAAATCCTGCTGATAACTCCAGCTTAAGCATGGTTAAAAACTGCTAACCAACAACTATTTCAGCCTACGCCCGCATCCCATAATTGCACCAAACTAGCATACGAAAACAGTGATGAAAAAGCAAAGGAATAATATGCCAAAAGTGTTTAAAACTCATCCCCCCCCCCCCAAAAAAAAAAACACAGAAAATTCATCTATAAATACTTTGCTCCATCACACGTTCAAGAGGCTGGCTTTTGGAGAGAGAGATTGGCCAAAAGAGAGAAAAGGAAGTTGTGAAACCTTCATAAAAATCCAGATTTCTCATACACAAAAACAAACCTTTATTCTTCCTTTTGAATCAAAGAACTTGGCGTTTCCTCTTCCGTTACTCTTGCTGATTCCAGAACATCCAAAGGCAGTCACTCAAAGCTCCAAGCCCACGCTCCAGATTCAAGGTAAGTCCTTCTGACCTTTGCATTTTTTATTCAGAACATCATTAAACATGTAAATACCATAGCATTAATGTTGTTTATATTATTGCATGAATAGAAAAACTGTGGATCATAACTTCTTGATTAAGGCTAGGCTCAGGATTAGGATCAGAACCTCTATAAGCTGTTGTGCTTTTATTCTTCTGACTTGCTGTTTGTTAAAAAATGAATGAGTTATTGTTGTGCTGATTAATATGAGGAAAAAAGTCAAAATGTAATATAGAACTTCTAATTTTCACATGCTAATAACACACAGAACTTCTATAAATTTTTCTCACTGTTAACACACACAAAACTTCTGATTCTTATATGCTGATAACGCACTGAACTGCTAATGTTCACTCACTGGCTCAGTACAACACAAAACTTCTGATGATTCACTCACTGTTCTAACACAGCACAGAGCTTCTGAGTTCTCCTCACATGTCAAATACACCAAACTTCTGATGTTTCCATCATCTATTTTCAAACGCTCAGAGTTTCTGATTTTCACATGCTGAAAATACAGAACTTCTGACTTTTGGTTCACTGGCTGAACACCACCCAGAATCTCTGTGTTTTTCCTCTAACGTTTTTTGCAGGACTTCATAATGTACCAATCTAGAACCTATGTTCCCTTTCCCTCTGAAGTTTCTTGCAGGGCCTTAGAGCGTATCAATCCAGAACTTCTGATTCCACAGACGTTCCTTTCTGAGTCATCACGCGCCTGGCTTCAGAACTTATGATCCTTGTTTATTTTGCTTGCAGTAGCACGCTGTTGCTGTCTTTCATTTATTTCCCTTTTCATCATTTTTTTTATATTAACATAAAAAAAACATAAAAATATTTTCCTTTTAATTTATTTCCTTAAGGCAAAAAACATTTTCTAAACAAATCCTTTTTTTTCCTTTCTTGTATTGTACATTTCAATATGGTTGTAAAAGTAACTTAGGATTTAATTTTACTTGCAACCCCCATCCCCTAAATATTGTAATAGCGTATGACTTTACATTTATGCAATTTATCGCTTTCAAATGTAAATGCTAGTAATTAGGGTGTGTATGGCAAGATAAAATCAACAAGTAGATAACCCTAATAAAAGATCAAATGCATGCAAATCAAACACACTATTCACACATGCACCCTTAAGGTTAACTCCACTTGTTGCCTAAAAAATGGTCATGTTATGTATGTGGGGTGTCTTAGCAAAAACAATCGAAATACAAGATCATAGTCCCTTGACGACGCTATCAAAGTTGCCTTTCGAAATGATCTTAGTCCCTAAAAGAAAATTGCTAAGTCATCTCACAACATTGCTATCATGGTCATACGATGACCCGTGCACGTCTCTTCACATCCAACGATGGGGATTCTTACCAAATCAATGGTAAGATAGCAGCATCTAAAGGAGGAGGAAAAGAACATCTAAGACCTTTTGAGTAGGTAGATTACTTTTAGTTACTTGCTCACTCTCAAAACAAACATCCTTGCTATTTTCAAAAACAATCACATACACTTTCAAAATATCTTCAAAACACTTTCCAAACATGGAATATTTTTAAAAGCTCAATACTTTGTATATGTTCTTACAAACGAGAACTATTACAAAGTTTGCCTAAACGGTGACGCCTTTTCAAAATACTTTCAAAAACCTCACAAAGCACATTTTCAAATAAAAGCAAGTGATCTAGAAAGTAACTAAGAGCCCATGGAAAACCATGGATGAAAAGGGTGCTAATACATTCCCTTTTCATAATCTACCCCCCGAACTCAAGAAAACATCTCTAAAGGTCTTACCTATGCTTTTTTCACCTTTCCTTTTTGGATAAAAGAAAAGTCGGCGACGACTCTTTCTAACGGCAACATTTGCAAACACAAACGCAAAACCTCAAGTCAATTCTCCCACCGTATCACAGAACTGGCGACTCTGCTGAGGATTCTTGTTTAAAAGTGGGGTTACCTTAGGGTTAGATCATATTTACTTGCTTACATTGTTTGATTTGTTTGCTTTAAATTATGGTTCCTTGTTTGGGTTTGTTTTAAATCCTACACCCAGATTTGGGGACACCTTTTAGGTAAGTAGCAATAGACTGTGAGGGAACTGTGTGGGGTATACCGACACGATTGAAGCAGTAACTACATTGATGTGGCACTTTGGTTGGTACCAGACAGTAACCCTTGAGTTGAATCAAGGAGAGTACGGGTCCGCCGCGTGGTGTCGTGAAGCATCAACTGACCTTAGAACCTTACTTGACCAACTTGGCCATTAGGAAGTAGTGAGATATCTGGTTTCAGTGTAAAGCTGAAAATTGGTTGATACTCGATGCTATACTCATTGAGGTTTGACTCTTGAGTTTTGTTTGGTTGCAAGTCAATCGCCTATTGAACGAAGCTCGGGGGAAATATCGGATATTGAGATCCCTTAGAACCCGATTACTATTAACTAGGACAGGTTGAGCCAACTAAACTTCAAGAGGGTACTTACCTACAAAACTCCATGCAAGCCTAAAACTAAGGATTTGTTTGCTTTGTGTGAATATGATTATTTGTATATAAACTTGCTTACCTCGCATATCTGTACATAACATCATACCATAGCATTTTCAATAACCATTTCAAGGATCTCGAGGGTCTTTGATGAAGGGTCACGTTGAACCAGACGTCTACCAAAGGGCAAGAGGATTTATTTTCCTCTAAACAAACACCGTCAAAAATCAAATACAACAAAATTGAGTCAAGGGCTATGGCCCACTTGACATGGTGAGCTTAATTCTCGTGGAAGGACATCCACCGATACAAAGTTCTCCAATCAAAGCTGTAAGTGACTACTAACATTTACCCCGTGAGATCCTTGAAAACATGCATCCACATATCATGCATCATATCATGACAAGTTTCTCCCATACAGGTCTCCTTATCTTCCTACTGTTTATTTCAGTAAGATGGATATGGAACAAACGGTGAAAGATCTCCAAGCTCAAAACGCTCAGTTCCAACAAATGTTCCGGGCTATGGCTAAGGGGCAAGAGGACCTGAAAACTCTCCTTCTCAAAGGCAAGAGGAAGAAGACCAAGAAATCAGTAGGTGTCCTAAACTCGAGAAGAAGACCTGGAGGACCAGTCAAGAGAGCTCTAGATCTTTCAACTCCGTCCAATATGGGGGATAGTCTTGAAGAAGACCAAAGTCTGGAGATTGGTGAAGCCGAAGCTGACTGCTCTGAGGAACAATATCCTCCCACTGATGACAAGTACAAACAGTTAGAGGACCGCCTCAGTGCTATGGAGATTCAATAGATACTTGGCTTGGATTTAGGAGACATGGGTTTGGTTTCTGGAGTTGTCATCCCGCTAAAGTTCAAAATCCCTACCTTTGCCCTGTACGATGGAGTCTTTTGCCCTAAGATGCACTTAAAGTCTTATGTCCGCAAGATTCAACCATACACAACTGATCCGAAGCTTTGGATCCATTTCTTCCAAGAGAGCCTGGTAGGGACTCAACTTGAATGGTTCTATCAATTTGAGAGTTCTCGCATCCACACATGTGAGGATTTAGCTGCTGCTTTTTACAAACAGTATCAGTACAATGCTGATCTTGCACCAACTCGTGTGCAATTTCAGAACATGACCATGGGTTCCAACGAGAGCTTCAAAGGGTACACCCAAAAATGGAGAGATCTGGCTGGTAGGGTGCATCCCCTTTAACTGAAAGGGAGCTGATTGACATCTTTATGGGAACTTTGACAGGGCCTTTCTTCAAACACTTGATCAGAAGCTCCTCAGTCGGGTTCACCGAGCTAATACTGACCGGCGAAAGAGTCGAAGCTGGCATCAAAAGTGGAAAGATTCAAGAAGCTACACCTTCTGATGCTCAGAAAAGCCATATAATGGGAAGAAAGAGTCCAATGCCGTGTACAGTCAAAAGAGTCATCGTGACCAACACGTGGGGGCAGTCCTGATCTCTAGTTCTATGTCACACCGACAACAGCAAAGGGGAAATCAACAAAGGCCAGACGAGCCCAAAAGACAGTTCACCAACATCAACATGCCGCTCTCTCAAGCGCTACAACACTTGTTGAGGATGAATCTGATTGCATTGATAGGACCTCATCCAAACCCCAAAACTTCTTATCCTAACTACAATCCTAATGCAACGTGTGCTTATCATTCTGACAATCCCGGGCATGACACTAACGATTGCTGGGCGTTGAAGTACAAGATTCAGAATTTGATTGACGCCAAGGAGATTGAGTTTGACCTTCCGGAGACTCCAAACGTGATCACTACTCCTTTGCCAAATCATTGAGAGTGACTTGTTCATTTTGAATTTTCAATTGTAATTTCTTTTGTTATTCAAACAATTATCTATTAATGTCAAACTTTGTTTCATTAATGCATTGCATATGTTTGTCTTGATTTGATCCACTCATTTTCATTACATTTAAACTATGCTTTTTACTCACTTTATGACATTTAACTCTTGCTAAAAGTTACAAGCCTTTAGAGGGAGGATGACGAAAACAATGCCATAATCTCATACAATATGCTTTTGAACAGACCTTGCTGATGATGTACAAGCGTTTTTTTCAAATCCTAAACACTGGAGTTATACGGAAGATAATCCCTAGTCAACCCCTTCGAGCCGAAGAAGTAGAAGTTTTCTGTTTTAACACAAATTGAAACCTTTAATCAAAACCTGGGGCAGGGTAGTCTCTCAGTTAATTCAAATGCGCGTTCAAATCACAAACTCTCATTTCGTAATACAACGAATGACATCAAAAAAAATTCCTCTGGGATCAAAAGACAGTGATGGTTCCCTATCACATAGGCAATCATTATCTCTCTAAAAAAAGAAAATCCCACTAAGTCAAAACCTACGAAGGAGACTTAAGAAAACTGGGGCATCCCGCTGACTGTAATCTCAAAACAAGAACAGTCAGGAAAAAATCAGGGATAATAAATCAAAATAAAGAGGTCACTACAAATCCTCAATAACACGAAAAATGATGCAAAAATGATTGCCTTCCGACAAACTTAACTTGTCTGAACCATCACCAAAACGTCATTCCAGACTCGATTGGAGTTCAAATGTACAATTAACTGAGCTTAGAACTGAAGAACATCACGAAGAATGGGCGGGTACAAATACACTTTGAGACTTTATCCTTTGTTTCTTAAACCATGAACCAAGCCACGTTACAACCCTTCAAAAGTCCTAATTGAAGCATGGGTTAGTTCGAAAGCATACTGTTACGAAAGGTATCCTGACTCCTGTAAGGCTTTACTCAAAATCCAGAGTTGAATTTTTCTTGCAAAATTTCTTTACTTGCTAAAAACGCATTTTCAAAAAAAAAAAACTTCAAGACAAACATAAACTTTGCATTACTTGAATATCACTGTTTGCATGTGGCTATTTGTTTGACAGCGGAGAAATTCACACAACGAATATCCAATGAACGAGAGCTCTCTCGGTGAACAAAATCACTTCAAGTGGGATGACACTTCCATTGAAAAATCTCCTATCAATAAGGGGGAATGACATGTCACTATCCAGCACACCTGGGGCAGTCCAGTCAGGATCCAAGAAACCTCTCAAGAAGTGCAGAGTAACCAGGGGCAAGTCTCCATCTCCGTCACTTGGGGCATTGAACGTCAATCCTAACAAAGGGTTATGTACAATCAAACATTTTCTGACAATGCCACAAACACTTGCTACAAGGGGCAATGACAAATCTCCCCAAAATCCTTCTCATAGGATGACTCCCATCAAGGGTTTAATCTATGAAAACCTTCCCCCAGCTGAGACAACCTCAAGAGTCCTCGAAGACTTTCCCCGACGAAGTCATCACCTCTCTAGCAGACCGGCAACAGGGTTTACTTCCCCAACAAATGATAGGATTCCCCAGTTTGATTTTGCCTCTTCGACTTCTACAAATAAGAGGACCACAACTCCTCTTCCCTAGTAGACTACTCTACAATCCCCGACAAGTTACTATAAAACCTGGACCCGACCAGATATCAGTTCAACTTCGACTTCCCAGTAGAGCAACAAACAACCGAGACCCCTGAACTCTTTTCCCAAGCAGGAATAAACATTCTCCCCACCGAGTTTTCAATATTCCCCAGCAGAGTTCTCCTCAAACAACAAAACAGGAATCCACAGTGGAAACATTCTAAGCAAAGTTTGAAGACACACCAACTCTTCAACAGCAGTCCAAGATTTAACAACTCCCCAGCATTTGTCAAGGATTTATTTTCCCAAACAAAAATACATTCATTAAACATTTCACATTTCATACATCCTATTTACATACATGATAAGTGCATACAACACAATCTCATTTATTTTTGAGAACATCATGACATCATGCATTTCATACATCATGACATTGCATACATCATGACATTGCATACAGCTAACGTTTTACCTTTTTCAGGAAAAGGTCAATAAACAGATGGCTACCATCAACCTTTTCAAGTTCCAGATTAATACCTGTAGCAAGCTAGGAAAAATATCTGTGGACGAGTGATTGTAGATTAATACCTGTAACAAGCTAGGAAAACTATCTACATGAAGAGATTGAAGACTAACACCTGTAACAAGCCAGGAAAACTATCTTTCTTTCTCAGGTCAAAGATTAATACCTGAAACCAGACATGATAACTATCTACTTGACCATCATGAAGTAACCCTACACAAGTTCCTTCTCAGGAAATTTCAGATGAAGTTTTACACGGACTCATCATGAAGTAACCCTACACAGGTTCCTTCTCAGGAAATTTCAGATACAGTTTTACACGGACTCATCATGAAGCAACCCTACACCGGTTCCTTCTCTTTCTAAGATGCAGTTTTACACGGACTCATCATCAGGCAACCCTACACAGGTTCCTCCTTTCCAAGATGCAGTTTTACATGGACTCATCATGAGGCAACCCTACATAGGTTCCTTCTTTCCAAGATGCAGTTTTGAACGGACTCATCATCAGGCAACCCTACACAGGTTCCTTCTTTCCAAGATGCAGTTTTACACGGACTCATCATGAAGTAACCCTACACAGGTTCCTTCTCAGGAAATTTCAGATGCAGTTTTACACAGACTCATCATGAAGCAACCCTACACCGGTTCCTTCTCTTTCCAAATATGAAGTTTTACACAGACTCATCATGAGGCAACCCTACACCGGTTCCTCCTTTCTATGATGCAGTTTTACACGGACTCATCATGAAGCAACCCTACACAGGTTCCTTCTCAGGAAATTTCAGATGCAGTTTCACACAGACTCATCATCACGCAACCCTACACAGGTTCCTTATTTCCAAGATGAAGTTTTACACGGACTTATCATTAGGCAACCCTACACAGGTTCCTTCCTTCTAAGATGAAGTTTTACACGGACTCATCATCATGAAGAAACCCTACACAGGTTTCTTCTCTTTCCAAGATGCAGTTTTACACGGACTCATCATCAGGCAACCCTACACAGGTTCCTTCTCAGGAAATTTCAGATACAGTTCTACAAGGACTCATCAGGAAGCAACCCTACACCGGTTCCTTCTTTCTAAGATGAAGTTTTACACGGACTCATCATCAGACAACCCTACACCGGTTCCTTCTCTTTCCAAGATGAAGTTTTACACGGACTCATCATCAGGCAACCCCACACACGTTTCTTCTTTCCAAGATGAAGTTTTACAGATTCATCATCAGGAAACCCTACACAGGTTCCTTCCTTCTAAGATGAAGTTTCACACGGACTCATCATCAAGCAACCCTACACAGGTTCCTTCCATTTCCAAGATGAAGTTTTACACGGACTCATCATCAAACAACCCAACCTTCAGATACAGTTCAGATGCGCTCCAGACATAGACGCCATACGGATAATCATTTTAGTTCCAGCTTACAGATACAGTCCAACAATCATTTCTGGATGGAATCTTTAAGCCCATCTCCAACAACTATCCATTATCTCTCCAAATGGAATCTTTAAGCCCATTCCCTACATAATCAACTAACACATCTTCGAGTGCAAATTTTCTGAGCACTCTAGTGTTCAATCATCTTTCACCTTCAAGTCACTAATGGCAGATTTACCAATCTAACTCTTCAGGTGTAAGAAGATTGAACAGGGGAAGCTGTTGTACCCCAAAATTTGCCCTCTCATTTCTCAAGGAATCACCCTGGATCCTCAAGTTTGCTTTCATCCAATTCCAAGCCTTGAATTATCAATTTTTCCAAGCAAACCATTCACAATGGCAAAATGGTCATTTGCATACTGAGAAGTCTAACTTTGACTTTTGAATCAAAATCAAATCTCAAAAATCATATTTCATCAAGACATGTTAGAATATGAAGTTTGTTTCATCAAGAAATTCAAAAGTCAAAACTACTTTGAAGAAGTCAAAATTCTAAATACTTAGAATTTTTTCTAAGTATTTAAGAAAATATGACAAGCTCAGAACTTCTGACCATATTATCACCATAACACTCAGAAAATTATGGACACTCTCAAGGCAGAGTTTGGTCAGAACTTCTGGGCGAGTTTTCATAAAAGCTCAGTCAGAGTTTGCTAGGGTAATTCAAAGAAGGTTAAGAAGCGTGCTGCAGGCTTTCTAGAAAGTCTGAAAGTTCCTTCAGAACATGCTGGAGCTAGAAGATAAGAGGATCAGAAGATTGTATGCTACACAAGCTCAGAACTTCTGATCCAGAACTAAGCCTTGGTGCAGAGTTTCACGTTGCAGGATTTCTGGTTGTGATAAGTCTCATCATCATTTAATGCTCACAACCATTTTCTGAGTCTTTATCCAAAGGATTTTCACCACGTGTACCTCTACTGTCTTGGGATATCAACTTTACTACTAAGCCCATGCTTTGTTTTGCTTTTCCTTAAATCATGCTGACAACTCCAGCTTAAGCATGGTTAAAAACTGCTAACCAACAGCTATTTCAGCCTACGCCTGCATCCCATAATTGCACCAAACTAGCATACGAAAACAGTGATGAAAAAGCAAAGGAACAATATGCTAAAAGTGTTTAAAACTCATTTGTTTTTCCCTCCAAAAACACAGAAAATTCATCTATAAATACTTTGCTCCATCACACGTTCAATAGGCTGACTTTTGGAGAGAGAGAGAGATTGGCCAAAAGAGAGAAAAGGAAGTTGTGAAACCTTCATAAAAATCCAGATTTCTCATACACAAAAACAAACCTTTGTTCTTCCTTTTGAATCAAAGAACTTGGCGTTTCCTCTTCCGTTACTCTTGCTGATTCCAGAACATCCAAAGGCAGTCACTCAAAGCTCCAAGCCCACGCTCCAGATTCAAGGTAAGTCCTTCTGACCTTTGCATTTTTTATTCAGAACATCATTAAACATGTAAATACCATAGTATTAATGTTGTTTATATTATTGCATGAATAGAAAAACCGTGGATCAGAACTTCTTGGTTAAGGCTAGGCTCAGGATTAGGATCAGAACCTCTATAAACTGTTGTGATTTTATTCTTCTGACTTGCTGTTTGTTAAAAAATGAATGAGTTATTGTTGTGCTGATTAATATGAGGAAAAAAGTTAAAATATAATTTAGAACTTATGATTTTCACATGTTGATAACACACAGAACTTCTATGATTTTTTCTCACTGTTAACACACACTAAACTTCTGTTTCTTATATGCTGATAATGCACTGAACTGCTAATGTTCACTCACTGGCTCAGCACAACACATGACTTCTGATGATTCACTCACTGTTCTAACACAACACAAAACTTCTGAGTTCTCCTCACATGTCAAATACACCGAACATCTGATGTTTCCATCAGCTGTTTTCAAATGCTCAGAGTTTTTGATTTTCACATGCTGACAATACAGAACTTCTGACTTTTGGTTCACTGGCTGAACACCACCCAAAACCTCTGTTTTTTTCCTCTAACATTTTTTGCAGGACTTCAGAATGTACCAATCCAGAACCTCTGGTCCCTTTCCCTCTGACATAACTTGCAGGGCCTTAGAGCGTATCAATCCAGAACTTCTGATTCCACAGACGTTCCTTTCTGAGTCATCATGCGCCTGACTTCAGAACTTCTGATCCTTGTTTATTTTTCTTGCAGTAGCACGCTGTTGTTGTCTTTCATTTATTTCCCTTTTCATCATTTTTTTTATATTAACATAAAAAAAAACATAAAAATGTTTTCCTTTTAATTTATTTCCTTAAGACAAAAAACATTTTCTAAACAAATCCTTTTTTCTTTCTTTCTTCTATTGTACATTTCAATATGGTTGTAAAAGTAACTTAGGATTTAATTTTACTTGCAACCCCCATTCATAAATTTGTACACCCCATCCCCTAAATATTGTAATAGCGTAGGACTTTACATTTCTGCAATTTATCGCTTTCAAATGTAAATGCTAGTAATTAGAGTGTGTATGGCAAGATAAAATCAACAAGTAGATAACCCTAATCAAAGATCAAATTCATGCAAATCAAACACACTATTCACACATGCACCCTTAAGGTTAACTCCACTTATTGCCTAAAAAATGGTCATGTTATGCATGTGAGGTGTCTTAGCAAAAATAATCGAAATACAAGATCATAGTCCCTCGATGACGCTATCAAAGTTGCCTTTCGAAATGATCTTAGTCCCTAAAAGAAAATTTCTAAGCCATCTCACAACATTGCTATCATGGTCATACGATGACCCGCGCCCGTCCCTTCACATCCAACGATGGGGCTTCTTACCAAATCAATGGTAAGATAGCAACATCTAAAGGAGGAGGAAAAGCACATCTAAGACCTTTTGAGTAGGTAGATTACTTTTAGTTACTTGCTCACTCTCAAAACAAACATCCTTGCTATTTTCAAAAACAATCACATACACTTTCAAAACATCTTCAAAACACTTTCCAAACATGGAATATTTTCAAAATCTCAACACTTTGTATATGTTCTTACGAACGAGAACTATTACAAAGTTTGCCTAAACGGTGGCGTCTTTTCAAAATACTTTCAAAAACCTCACAAAGCACATTTTCAAACAAAAGCAAGTGATCTAGCAAGTAACTAAGAGCCCATGGAAAACCATGGATGAAAAGGGTGCTAATACCTTCCCTTTTCATAATCTATCCCCCGAACTCAAGAAAACATCTCTAAAGGTATTTCCTTTTCTTTTTTCACCTTTCCTTTTTGGATAAAAGAAAAGTCGGTGGCGACTCTTGCTAACCGCAACATTTGCGAACACAAACGCAAAACCTCAAGTCAGTTCTCCCACCGTATCGCAATAGCTAACTTCCATTATTTAGTCTCCAAAGCTTCACTATAGTTAATTGGTTCAACACATGCAAGTAAAGAAAAATGAACTAACTCTCTATCTGGTGTGACTTCATCATTACCCACCACTTCATAATCATGAAGTCTTATTGGAAGAACTCTATTTCTTTGAGGTCTTTGCCTTGTTTCATCCATAATTCGACTTCGATCGTGTCGGGAATTTCAGCAACTGATTCTTCTTCGACTAGATTCTCAATAATTACTTCGACCTCTACTTCATCAGTTTCTTCATCGACATCAAAACTCATCAATGGCTTGTTAATTGAATTGCTAGAATTCCAACCCCAGGCAGAATTTTCATTAATCACAATATCTCAACTCAACACAATCTTCTCATTAACTGGATTGAATAGTCCGTATGAACCAGTTTTATGATATCCTACCAGAATCATAGGTTCACTCTTGTTATCAAGCTTCCTTCTTCTTGCATCATGAACATGCTTATAACACATAGAGCCAAACACCTTAAAATGACCCACTGATGGTCGTTTGCCACTCCATACTTCTTCAGGAACTTTATTCTTCAATATCTTGGTAGGACACCTATTCAAAATATAAACTGCAGTCGAAACAACTTCTCCTAATAAAGACTTTGGAAAATTCTTTTGCTTCAGCATGCATCTCGCTATATCTAAGATGGTTATGTTTCTTCTTTCAGCAATTCCATTATGTTGAGGTATATAAGGAGCAGTTACCTCATGATCAACACCATATTCTTCACAAAAATCTTCAAACATCTTAGATGTGTATTCACCACCTCCATCTGTTCACTGAACTTTGATCTTCTTCTCACTCTGGTTTTTGAGAAGTATCTTGAGTCTCTTAAAGATTTTGAATACTTTGTCATTTTGTTTGATCACATAGATCCATAGTTTTCAACTAAAATCATCGACAAACGAAACAAAATATATGTTTCCACCAATTGTATGTTCTTTGAATGGACCACATACATTTGAATGTACCACTTCGAGTATGCAAGATGATCTCATTGGCATAGTCGAAACGAAAGAATTTATGGATTGCTTTCTTACTAAACAACCTTCACAAAGTTTTTTAGGCATCTCAAGACTTGGAATTCCAGTAACCATATCCTGAGTAATCAGTTGATTGAGTGATCGAAAATTCAAATGTCCAAACCTCAAATGCCACAACCAACTATCCTTGTGGTCAACAACAATTTTCAAATATTGAACTCCATTCGAATTGATCATAGTCTTAAATTTCTTGTTCTTCGACAACAGAGGTTTTAAGACCAAATTGTTCTTATGTCGAACAATTTCAAAACTCCATCTTTCATGACAATTGAGAAACATTTTTCAACTAGTTGTCCAACATTTAGCAAGTTGCACCTTATTCCAGGTACATAAAACACATTTTTTATCATAGCTTTCCCTCTATTACTCATTTGAAAGACTATATTTCCAGTACCTTCTGCTTGCAACGAACTATTATCAGCAATTTTTACCTTGCTCTTCTTCAACTCGTCAATGTCTGCCAACCATTCCTTTCGACCAATCATGTGGTTCGAGCAGCCTGAGTCAAGAAACTAGATTTTGGATTCGACATGGTTATCTGCAACTGCAGCCATAACCACCATACCACCTTCATAATCATCTAATTCTTGGCGTGTAAGGTTCGCTCCTTCATCCTTGCTTGTCGGCCCCTTGTCTTTCCTGTCCCAACAATTCTTGGCTACATGACCCCACTTTTCACAGTTATAGCACTGTACACCTTTTTTCAAATCTTTTTTCCCTTTCGATAGTTTCCTCCTCCTCCTTTCGAGGATTCAGAAGCTCCATCTTCAACTTGATGTTTGTGAGGTTTCGACCAAGACTTCTTGCCCCGAGTCTTGTCGAACTTGCCTTTGAATTTTTTAGAACCACCATCCTTTTTCCATGACTGAGCTTGTAGAGCCTGTATCGAGTCTTGCACTCCTTTCCTTTCGACAATCCTTATCTCATGCGCCTCCAACGAACCAACCAATTCTTCCACTTTAGTGGTTTCAAGATTATTGGATTCTTGAATATCTATGATAACATGATCAAAGTGAGAGGTCAACATTCTCATTACCCTCTCAACTATCATCTTATCAGTTATGGTTTCACCACAACCCTTCATGAGATAGACGAGTTTTTGAACCTCTGACACATATTTTGCAACTTTTCATCTTCTCCCATCGACAACAACTCATATTATCGACACAAGGTTTGTAACTTGACAACCTTGACTTTCTCACTTCCTTCGTAATACTTCACCAGAATATCCCATGCATTCTTCTCCATTTCAGCATGAGAGGTTCTGTCAAAATTAGAAGCATCGACCACCATCTTAATGCAATAAGAAGCCTTACAATCTTTCTTCTTGACTTTGTTGTGGGCTTTTTTCTGTTCGCCGGTTGCATTTGCAGCCAATGCAAGAACACCGTCGGTAACCACTTATAGGGTTTTATAGAAGCCAAACAAGGACTGCATCCATTTTTTTCATTAGATCCAATTCTTGCCATCAAGCATTGGAAGATAATTCAGAATGCCCTTATCACTAGCCACCTTCGTAGCGGTTGATTCATTTACCCTAGAAACACGATCTCTGACGTGAAATTCTTGAAAACTTGATCAAGAACAATGGCCATAAGCTCTGGATACCAATTTGTTAGTGCGTGAGGTACTTTAGTGAGGAGAGAAAGAGGGAATAATAAAGGAAATAAGGATTTATATTATTGAATTTTACAAATAATGATACAAACTAGGACTATTTATATACAACCCTAATTGGGCTTGGGTGTACACAACTTGGATTATATTTAAATATTAAATCTAATATAATCAAATCTAATCTAACATTTTAACAAATCTAATTTAATATTTCAACATAAACAACCAACTTCAAGTTGACACTTCCCAACTCATGAAAATCAATCAACACTTGGTCATCCCCAAAAATATACAGCGCCTTGGTATAGGCATACAAACCCCAATTTTCTATGTAAGGAACACTACAAAATTTAATCCAAGACTCATTCCATGTTCCTTTCTAATCCAAACACATTTGACTACTTGTAAATATTCATAGAAAATCCCTCACCACCCCCAATGTCCACAAGTCATCCTCCAAATTAGGCTGCGAAAGCGTCTGATATGACTCATCCTTCAAATCAAAAGAAAAAATGGCACGCCAAGAACTCATCTTATCACATGACAACCAATTAACAGTGCCACCCACATAAAGAGAAAGAGCTGGTGTAAGTAATTGGTCGAGCTTACGATGAGGTTGTGGCACGGAGTTGACATGCGAAGAAGTTTCTTTGCAAATTTGGGATAAGAGATTATAGAATTCAAGGACTTACATAGGCACCAGAGTTGCAAGAGTAATTTCACGGGGAGCATGCAGAGAGTTTCTGCGAGCACGTGGCAGTGATGTCAGGGTTTCAGTGGAGATAGTAAATTGCCGCCTCTTGGTGATGGATGTTTCATGCGTCGAGTATGGAGAAGAAACGACGTTATTTGGATCATCTCCCTCGCTACGTTGCACCATGTATATAGCCAAGGTTCCGAAATCGTGTATAATGTGAATACTCCCTACTTTATAAGGCAAGGTAAAAATTCAAACTACAAATCATAGTTAAGGGTTCAAGAAAACAAAGAATCAATATTCATACAAAAATATGAACTAAACACTCATAGACAAGCAGTAAGCAAAACAACATGGATATCGATAAAAAGGGTCAAAAGGGGTTACTAATGATCACACACTCACAAGGTGAATTGACTATTTGGCCAAGGTAGTTATGCTCAAAATGAAACAAAAATTCCTTGATCATGTTCATTGTTTAATACAATTAACACAAACAAAAAATTAAACATAATAAAATCCAGTTAAAAAAAGAATTGTGGCCTCCAACATATATGAATAATGGAAAGCTTTCTCATATTTATGGGTAAAAAGGAAACTAAAGTGATTCAAGTCATGAGCAAGTAATGAAAAAAAAAAGAATGGTATGGTAATTATACAAATGATAAATTTCCTAAACATGTTATGTTATAGAAAGCGATAAATGAGTACCTGGTGAGTACTGATAGGAAAAATATAAAGTGTACTATTTTTGCCTTGTAGTAATAATGGGAAATTCCCCGAATGTCGATCTCAAGGACTGCATGCAATTATCGAGTTCAATTGACGTTCAATTAAACAAAAAATTTAACTGGGATTTTGGTTTAAGAATTGTCACTTAGCAGAGATAAAAATAAGCAAAATGTAAATTAGGGAGGATATAAGGAGTATGCTAGGGTATGGTGTATAATTTTCCCTGTAATAATATTGAATGCTGATCTCTTCAACAAGTTCATATCCTTCAATTACCAGCCCTTTAGATTATCTTCCCCTAAGTCCTTAGTGGGAAAACCTTTAACTATCCATCCTAAATCCTAAGTCCTTAGAGATATCTGATGGAGTAAAGCCTTTATTTTATCAAGGGTTAAACCCGTCAACTATAGGGTATCCCTAGTCCTAGGTGATATCTAATGCAGTCTAATTATACAAAAACCTTAACAACTGCAGTCCAGCTGGTTGTTAACTGTAAATCAATCCTAATTTGTCCGATCAGGAAGGCATGAAAATATTGTACAATTAAATCGAATAGAGAAGACTTTATCAAAGAACTCAGGAATTCATAATCATTATAGATTCAAATCAGGGACACCCCCAGCATTGTGGGATTTAATTACTCATATTGTTCAAAAGAATTTCAATGATATACAGATTAAACATTACAGATAAATGATGAACTTTGATCTTCAATCGCTGCGAATCATGAAAAACATCTGTCTTCCAAGAATCTCATACGTTGCTCTCTTCAATCCTCAATTCTTTATGTGGAAAAAATTCCCTTTATTCCTTGTGAAAACTCATTTAAATAGTCACCATTCATCCAGGTCGGTTAGAAGTACCCAAAACTCCCTCACAACTTAACATATGGACAAAGTATGAAAAAAAAATCAGGAAATCAGTGTCATAGGCCGACATGGGCCGTGTCACCTGACATGGGAACCTGTGTCTTTCTCTTTCCATTGCACCAACAACTCTCTCGCCCAAACCTTCTGACACAGGTCGTGTCAGCTGACACGGGCACCAGTGTAAGCCTCTGCCTCTTCTAGAACCTGCCTGATGAGCATCCTCTCCTGACACGGCCCGTGTCAGGTAACCTGCAACTTGGTTTTTGAGACTTCCTCCTAAACTCTGAATTCTGCACTTTTCATACTGATTTTCCTGGTTTTATCCTCTGAGCCTGAAAACAATAAAATACACAACCAACGCATAAAATATAGAAGAATGAACTAAAACATTTGAAAAAATAAAGAAACTATAACTAAAATCCATGCTAAATACATGTTTAAAAACCACTGATCAAGTTTCAACTTCAAAAACTATCATTACCATATATCCGCAAGTTTACACACTCAAAATTGGAAAATCACCAAATGTGACTTCAAGCTATCAAACCAAAATTTAAGTCCAAACAACAAAATAAAGAATTAAAAATATTACTAATTATTACTATACTATAAAGCCTTGGATGAAGTGGGAAAAATGAGAGTCAAGCAAAAAATTAAAAAGAATTCACTGGATCTGCACGACGGGGCATGCTAAGCGGCACAGAGCACGCTAAGTGGCACAGAGCGCGCTACACGAGTTGCAGAAAAACAGGGAAAATAGTGAAGCTGCTATGCAAGCTCCACTTACACGTACACAACTTCAAACATACAATATATACAATCAACAACAGACCTCAAGCTAAACACTACAAGCTTGCGAAAAAACACAAATTGACATAACAAAAAAAAAGGTGAAAGTGAATTAAACAAGTTGAAAAGTAAAAATTTGAGAATTTAAAACAGGTCCAATTTCAACTTTTTAAAACAAAATTAACCACACAACATAAACAAACATAAACATGCTTGTTTTACGTCGTAAACTCGACACATTTATTGTGCGATCTAGTAACCTCCTCTCGTCATGCCATGGTTTTGTTACACCGTGCAAACCTAAAGAAAGTGTCCTAACAAGCATACAACAAATGTTACAAAATAGAGACAATTCACAACAATACGTGAAAATAAAGAAAAACACATATATGCACAAGTATGGAAAATAAACATAAAACAAGTACAAGTAAAAATAGACAAGTTTATGTACACATTTTGTACAACATATACATTAATTACAAAACTCAAAAACAAAGAAACTATCGCAATGCAAAACAATAAACACCAATCCCCGGTGTTGTACCCCAAAATTTTCCCTCTCATTTCTCAAGACATTTATCACAAGGATTCTCAAGGTTCAAGCTTGCACATGTACATTGGGATTTTCAGTATCAAGATTAAAAGGAAACGGTCAAAAAGGGGAAAAACAGATAAAAATAATATTTTGACAAATTTGGACAAAAAAAGTGTTTTTCAATTCAGCTCTTTTGATGCAAGCTTGGCTTGCATCCTTCAACTGGGAGTGGGCCTATGGCGCGTTGGCTTGGACTCACAAGGCACAAAGCCTCGTGTAACCTCCTTCGATTCCAAGGCAATGGCATCCTTCAATTTGCATTTTTTCCTCCTATAAGTCTTTTTCAAATCTGGACATTTTGGCCTCCTGCATGCACCTTTCGTTTAGGAACGTGGTTCCGTTGTTGCAAGCTTCATTTGGGCATTTGACTCCCTTCATGCATGCTTCGTTTGGGCACATGAATCCTTCAGTACAAGCTACTGGTCACACCTTTCGTTTGGGCACATGAATCCTTCAGTACAAGCTACTGGTCACACCTTTCGTCTGGGCATGTTGGTTTGAATAAAGATCTTTTGCATGTTTGCATGAAGTCACAAAACAGGGACCCCCTATGTACACTCCTTCGTTTGAACACTTGGACTTTTGGGCAGGTAAGCCTTTGACTGGACAGAACCATCTTCAGAAGGTTTCGTTTGTAACAGTGTCTCCTTTGAATCAGCATCTTTCGAATCCAACTCTGGGCATCCCATTCAAAGAATATTCTTGATAGTCCATTCGAAGGATTTACAATCCCACTTTAAGGCAAGTTTTGGTGACCCATCTAAGGGTCACACTTCTGGCTCCTTCGAAGGATGCACAAAAGTGACTCAATCGAAAGGCACTTGTTAGAGAAAAAATTAAATAGTTTGTTTGGAGAAGAGTCTAGTCGAAGAAGAGTCAAAACAAAAGAGTAAAATATTCAAAGATGCTTGCTGCCAAGTTCAGGCATGGTACACTGGCCAAAACTGCTACACGGAAGTCCTGAAGCACTGTCCCCTTCTTACACCAAAATAGCATATAAGGCATTGTCTCTCGAAAGCAACAAGGAACGTGTTACTCAAATTGTTCAAACAATTTGTTTTTCCTCCAAAAGCTTCAGGCAGCCTTGCCTATAAATAAGAGGCCTCACAACACATCTGAGGTGGAATTTTTGGCCAGAGGAACGAATCTCCAAAATTTTCTCAAACACAACAAAGCTCTCAGACACTTAAACATTTGTGAAAACACAAATCCAGAATCCCAAACATTTCTCCCCTTCAAATCTGAAGCATCCTCACATTTTATTCCCTTTCGAATCCAGTAGAAAAGACATTCCATTTGTTTTCCTCATTCGAACCAAACAGTAGAAACGCTGCCTCTGGTCCATTCCTTCGAATTCAATAGCATTCAAGGAAACCACTTCAAGGTCCAACACACCCTCCAGCCTCCAGCAAGGCAAGTTGTTCCAAACCTTGAGCTTTCCGTTTCTTGTATAACATGTAAATAAACTTTTCTTTCTTTTCAAGCATGTACATACCATTGTTCTTTTCGTTTCCCCCCTTTTTAATATGTTTTTAGAGCTAATCCTTTCGTTTTGCTTCTTATTTACCTAAACATACATTAAGTATTAAACTAATTGTAAAGCAACACTAGCATGGCCTTAGGCTATGTTGCTATTCAAAAATTCAAACGAAAGAAACAGGAATCAGGAAGTAGGAAATGAAGCTTCTGGCTTCTACACCAATCTCCAGGTCAAATGAAAGAGGCATCCAGAAAGGAATTCTTGCACTAATTCCAGGCCCAAATGAAAGGTACTCTCTCACTGCTTTCAGCCCCCAGTCGAAGGAGGCCGAAAGACAGATTTCATCTTGCATTTGGTTCCAGACCCAATCGAAAGCCACAACCTGCTGACCCTCCAGGCCCCAATTGAAAGACACGCCTACACTGGTGCCAGCCCCCATTGAAAGACACGCATACACTGGTGCCATCCCTCAATCGAAGGAAGCTAGAAAGTGCAGAATTGAAGGGCTTTCTGCCTCAATCGAAAGACCTTCATTTTTCTTGCTTTTATCTTATTTTTGCCTTTATATTTTCATGCAATTCAATATGGTGGTTGTTGTACCCCAACATTTTCCCTCTCATTTATTAAGACTTTTCTCAAGACTTCTTTGACTCAAGACAAGATTAGGGTTTGATCAGCTCAAGACATCTCATCTTGCACTGATAACCCAAAATTAGGGTTTGAGTTTGCACAAGGATTTTTGGGCCACCAATGCTTCATGTGACTTTCATACATCATTTTGTACCCCTAAGATTGCTCATGATAAGTTTCAAGTCTTGAACCACATTTTTGATCAGTCAATTGGACACTTGACTTAAAAATTAGCTGTATTGGGGAAAAAGTCAACCATGGCCAATTTACAGTCAAACTTCATAATTTTTGATCCACATCAACATCCTAGACTCATATGTACCATTTGATCAAGTTTGGATCACAACTCCTCAAGAAATTTGATCAAATCATCAAAAGGGCAAAATAGTCAAAATTAGGGTTTTGACTGAGAAATGGCAATTTCTGATTTTTAGCCTAGCCAATGACCAATTGAGTTCAAGCATGATTTCAAGGATTCAATGGCATCATCTTTACTTAATTACATGGTTCAAAACATCTCAAGTTCATTGGATTGACAGATGAAATTTGCAATCCACTGATCAAAAGTCAACTGTACACTGAAAAGTCAAACTTTGACTTTTTGTTCAAAATCAAGTGCCAAGGGTCATAACTCATCAAGATATGTCAAAATGTGAAACTTGTTCATCAAGAAAACCAAATTTGAAAATTAGGGTTTTGAATTTGAAAATTTTCATAACTTAGAATTTTTCTAAGTATAAAAATTTTCTTATTTTTTCTCAACTTTAAACCACTTTTACACCATGATGCCTAATGATTCAAGGAAACTTCCCAACATGAAAGTTGTATATATCCATGAAATATACAACTTTACTTCAAAAACTTTTCCCTAAATATGCTTGTATCTCAAGTTATAAATTTGTGAATACATGGTCATGAACTTCTTAACTTAGTGAAATTTTGCCCTAATTTAGGCAGGTTTTAGACCCAACTTCATGGCAATTTTTTACATAGTTCCAAGAGGTATCTCAAAATTCATTTCAAATATGGATTATAGAGCACATTGCAAGATTTCCAAAATGTCCAAGAACTCTCCAAGATCATTTTTGAGTAGAGAGAATCGAAGAGAGGAAGTTGGCATTTTCTCACTTTTCGTTCAAGCCATTTTCATGAAGAACCAAGTTGCAAATCAATCCTATGCTGGCTATTTTATGCTTTACAAGTCCTAAAATTGATAAACACTCCTTAATTAAATGCTTACTCAGTTGAAAAATCCTCTATCCATGCTTTTGAACCTTTATCCAATTGATAATTCCACTTATGGCAAAAAGGTTCCATTGCCATTTTCATAAAGGGCAACTTTTGCAAACTTTGTGATCTTGAGCATTGGACCTGTTCCCTTGATACAAGCAAGTACCACAGACCAAAGGCAACTTGTAGGGAAGAAATACCAACCCTAAGCAAGCTGGTACAAGCATGAGAGTTTTGTCTTGTCACTTTGCTTCAAGTACAAGAAAAGTTGCAAAAAGGCTAGGGCTTGTACAGCTGATAGAGAGCTGACTTAAAACCATTTCTATACTAATATGCAAAGGATATAAAACACATAGAACACCAAGCAAAGGACTGAAAGACTTAGAGCAAGAAAAGCACCAAAAACTGTCCAAAACACACAGTTTCTGCACAAACATATCCAGCATCCATTTGGCTTGTGCGTTTTGTGTTTAGATCATCCAAACATCTTACATACTTGATACCTAGTCAATCCAAACCATAATCCCTGTTCTGTAACCTCTGTTTCACCATTTGCCATTGTTAACTTTGAAGCTTGCAGTTGGACTTGGCCAGGGAGTTCTAGCCACTTTCAGAGCAAGGTAAGGGTTGGAATAGATTCAGGGAAGCTCAAGAAAGCTCAAGCAATCATCAGGCCTCCATCAAAGTCCCTGCATTTCCATACACGATTCCAGCTGAAGGAGGTAATTTTTCAAACTCTATCTCCTTGTACAGGCAACATCAGGCCACGAGCTGTGAACAAAAAATGTAGTTCTCATCCTAACGAAGCTATACATATCATTATCTTGCATTTATATTACTTGTGCTAAGAGAATTTGGAGTTTGAAATCTCTGAAAATTTTAGGTTAGGATCTAGGAATTTCAAAATTCTCTTTGATCTTTGATAGTTAGATTACATGATTTATATGGTTGGAATCGTGAGTTCAAATGCTACATTTTTCATGTTATAAGTTTTCATTTTTATGCAAGCATGAGGAAGTTACAGGTTGAACCGACCATGGCGTGAGAAAGAGAAGGCAGGACAGGGACGAAGCCTGTATTGGGCTTTTTGGCTTCCTGGGCTTTTTGATTTTGCTAACACTACCACTGATTTGCTATTTCACCCCCTGTTAACTCTTTCATATTTTATTTTTATTTATTTTTATATTTAATACTTTTAATTATTTTCTTTAATGATAAAAAATCCGAAAAAATAATTTAATTATTTTTACACTTTTTTTTTATTATTTTTATTATTTCTCACATAAAAATTTAATTTATTTTGATAAAATGTAATTTATTTTCTTAATAAACTTATAAATATAATTAAATATACTTAATATATTTATTTTACATTTCCTATTTACAAATACTTATTTTTTGCACATACTTAATTTTTAATATTTATATACAATATTATTTATTATTTTTTATACAAAAAATGCACAAAATAATAATATAGAAATATTATTTTCTTTTAAGTAAAAAATTAGGGTTTAACCCCTTTCAAAAATTAAATCTTTTTTTCTTATATTTTTAGGTTTAAATTAAATATTCTTTTATACAAAAGCAAGACATAAAATATCTTTTTTACATGTACATTGCATTATATTTTAAATATTGTATTATATTTATTTCAATTCGCGCAAATTCGATTTGGTTGTAATAATGTATTTAGTTTTTATATTTGTGCAAATCCCCATTCAAACTTGTATTCCCCCCTCCCATAAAATTGTTGTAATAGCTTAGTATATTTACATTACGCAATTTATCGCTTTCATATGTCATGATTAGTAATTAGGGTTTGTATGACAAGAACGAAACAAAAAAATAGAAAACCCTAAATGCAAGATCAAAAGCATGAAAATGATACACTTTGCACACAAGCACCCTTAGGGTTTCTCCCACTTGGTTGCCTAAAATAAAATGGCCATGTTACGCATGCGAAGTATCTTGGCAAAACAAAACAAATATAAGATCATGGTCCCTCGATGACGCTATTCAAAAGTTGTCTAACAAAAATGATCTTGGTCCCTCAAAATGCTAAGATACTTTGCAAACATTTCTAATCATGGTTATACGATGACCCACACCCGTCCCGTATACATCCAAAGATAGGGTTGCTTACCAACTCAATGGTAAGACAACAATGTCAAAGGAATAGAAAATACATAGGAAATACATTTGAGTAGGTAGATAGCTTCTAGTTACTTGCTCAATTTTAAACAAAATCCTTGCTATTTTTAAAACAAACACATACACATTTCAAAAACATCTTACAAACAATTGAAAACATTTTCAAAAGACAAACATCTTTGTATACATTCTTACGAACGAGAATCATTACAAAGATTGCCTAAACGAATGACCTCTTTTACAAAATACTTTCAAAACCACACCAAACACCATTTCAAACAAACCAAAGCAAGTGATCTAAGCAAGTAACTAAGAGCCCATAGAAAACCATGGATGAAAAGGGTGCTAGCACCTTCCCTTTTCATAATCTACCCCCCGAACTCAATAAAACATCTCAAAGGTCTTTCCTGTGCTTTTTCACCTTTCCTTTTGGATAAAAGAAAAGTCGCTGGCGACTCTTGCTAACCGCAACATTTGCGATAAAATGCAAAAACCTCAAGTCAGTTCTCCCACCGTATCACAGAACTGGAAACTCTGCTGGGGACTATTATAAAAGTGGGGTTACCTTAGGGTTTAGATCACATTTATTTGCTTACATTGTTTGACTTGTTTGCTTTACATTTTGGTTCTTTGTTTGGGTTTGAATCCTCCACCCGGATTTGGGAAACATTATAGGTAAATAGCAATACGTTGTGGAAACTGTGTGGGGTATACCGACACGGTCTAAGCAATAGTTATGTTAGTGTGACATATTTGTGGGTACCGGTAGCCTTTGAGTTAATCAAAAAGAATACAGGGCCGCTGAGTAATGTCATGAAGCACTAATGAACTTCTAGAACCTTTTACTTGACCAACTTGGCCTTTTAGGATGTAGTGAGATGACCGGCTTTGGTGCAGTCCGAAGTTGGTAGATACTCGATACTACACTCATTGAGGATTGGTTTTTTGGGATATTTTAGTCGCCATTAAAGAGGCTTGAGCTGAAACAATGATCAAGGAAACAATCCAGTGATATTGAGCTCCTTAGAACCCGGTTACTATTGTTAGGACAGGTTGAGCCAACTAAACTTCAAGAGGGTACTTACTTATGAAACCCCATGCAAGCCTAAACTAAGAACTTGTTTGATTTTCTTGTACATATATACTTGTGCATAACATCATGGACATCATGAACATCATATGCATTCACTAACCATTTCAAGGATTTTGGAGATTCATCTTTGTTCTTGTTTTGTAGGGTATGGATTCACTTCGCAGGAAAACTATCCAAATCAACCTTGTAAGAATTCCTCCACAACTCAAGGAGCTAGCTTCAAGGATCCATGAGAACTCTCCATTCACCGAGAGACATGGTCGTCTACTCAACTTGGTCACCTCTAACATAGAGGAGGATATGATGAAGGTTCTCTTCCAGTTCTTTGACCCTTTGCGTCATTGCTTCACATTTCCTGACTATCAACTTGTGCCCACTTTGGAAGAATTCTCTCAACTTTTGAGGATTCCTATTCTCAATCAACTATCCTTCAATGGTATGGAAAGAGATCCAAGGCCAAAAGAGATTGCTCAAGCTCTGCACTTGCACTCATTTGATGTCACAACTCATTGGGAAACTAGAAGTGGTGTCAAAGGCTTCTTGGCAAAGTTTCTATTTGAGAAAGCCCAAAGCTGTTGGAATTCCCTAGATTTGCAAGCTTTTGAGAAGATTGTAGCTCTTCTCATCTATGGGATGGTCTTGTTCCCCAATCCTGACCAACTCATAGATGTGAGTGCTGTCAAAATCTTCATGTCTCGCAACCCGGTGCCTACATTGCTTAGGGATATATTACACTCTTTTCACACTCGTACAATGAGGAAACGAGGTGTTCTTATGTGTTACACTCCTCTCCTGGCAAGATGGTTTATTTCTCATCTTCCCCAATCAGTCTTAAAGAATGAGCAAGGTTTGAGGTGGTCACAAAGGTTAATGACGCTTAAACATTCAGATATCCATTGGTGTTCTCGATCCAAAGAGAATGTTATCATTGTTGACCGTTGTGGGGAATTCCTTAATGTCCCTCTACTTGGCATTAGGGGAGGCATCACCTACAACCCGTGCTTAGCTCTAAGACAATTTGGTTATGCCCGAAGGGATGGCCCACATGATATGCTAATTCAAGGTTTGGTTTTCGACTACGACAACGACGATCAAGGTCTTCGCCAGAGATTCATCCGAGCTTGGAGGATGCTAAACAAGGTAGATAGCAAGACTTTAGGACACAAGAATTCCATTCCTCTTGAGCCTTACCTCAAGTGGGTACGAACCCGCGCTCAAAGTCTTATGATTATGATGCCTTATCCTTCCATTCTCCCAGTGATTATTGAGCCTGTTAAGGAGGGAGAAGTTCCATAAACTATCCTACATCCTGACATGCCTACATCACTCAAAGACCTACAAAGGGATTGGATACAGCTCAAAGGAGAGCGTGATACTTTCGAAGCCCAATTCTATGCAAGAGAGAAGAAGGTTTTGGAACTCACTAGGCTACTTCATGAAGAGCAGACTCTAAATACCTACATTGCATCAAAGAGGATGCGCAATGTCTTTTTATCTTAGAATTTTGTATTATTTTGTCCAAGGGGCATTGATGTACTCAAATTCTATCTTATTAATATAACGTGTGTTTCTTTTTGTTTTAAAACAAACTTGAATTTTTAAATCCTTGAAAGCATTGCATGTATGCATATCATTCATCATAAACATAAACAGGTCTTTGCAACAAGTTTCCTCATCTCTCTACTGTTTATTTCAGTAAGATGGATCTCAAACAGACGGTCAAAGACCTTCAAGCTCAAAACACACAATTTCAACAATTACTCATGACCTTAGCCAAGGGGCAAGAGGAGCTGAAGACTCTTCTGGAAAAAGAGAAAGAGAAAAAGAAGAAAGAGAAGAAGCCAACTGGTGTGGTAATCATGGGAAAAAGGTTTCAGGGACAAGCCAGAAGGACCTTAGATTTTCCAGCAACATCTGATGAAGGGGAAAGAAAAGGAAAAGAAATGACAGTTCCGTCAGACTCTGAAGAAGAGGAGGAAGAGGAGGACTATTCTGAAGAGCAATACCCTCCGGCTGATGATAAGTACAAACACCTTGAAGAAAGTTTAAGCGCTATGGAAATCCAGAGAGTACCGGGTCTAGATTTTGAAGAGTTGGGGCTGGTGTTAGGAATTGTAATCCCGCCAAAGTTTAAAGTGCCATTATTTGCCAAGTATGATGGGGTGTCTTGTCCTAAAATGCACCTTCGATCATATGTCAGGAAGATTCAGCCGCACTCTGCCGACAAAGACTTGTGGGTCCATTTCTTCCAAGATAGTTTATCCGGAACGCAACTTGATTGGTTTTACCAATTAGAAAGGGCCGACGTCCACAATTGGGAAGACCTTGCCGCAACTTTTTTATAAACAATACCAGTACAATGTCGATTTGGCGCCTACCCATACTCAACATTAGAGTATGACTATGGTTTCAAATGAGGGCTTCAAAGATTACGCGCAAAAGTGGAGAGATCTAGCCGAAAGAGTGCAACCCCCTTTATCTGAAAGGGAGTTGGTGGACATGTTCTTGGGAACTCTATCAGGCCCGTCCTTCAATCATCTGATTGGAAGTTCCTTTGTAGGGTTTACTGAATTGATATTAATCGGCGAAAGGGTGGAAGCTGGTATAAGAAGTGGGAAGATTAAGAAAGATTCGTCCGCCTCTACAGCTGTGAAAAAACCCTTCACGGGGAAGAAGGAAGTATCTGCTATTTATTCACACAGGAATCAAGGAAGAACTGAACGCCGACCAGTGGTGGGGGCCATTATGATCCCAAAGCCCGCATCCGACCAGCCAAGAAATAACCAGCCAAGGGTGGAAAGGCCAGTCCGACAATTCACCAGGATTAATATGACTCTAGCCCAGGTTCTACCACATCTTTTGAAATTGAATCTAGCAACTTTAAAAGAGGCCTCAAAGAATCACAATACTGTGTCCCCTCATTACCACCCAAATGCCAGATGCGCATACCATTCTGAAAGTCCAGGACACGACACTAACAACTGTTGGGCTCTGAAAAACAAGATTCAGGACCTTATAGATGCAAAGGAAGTTGAGTTTGATGCGCCTGAGAAACCGAATGTCATTTCCGCTCCGATGCCTAGGCATGGTCACAATGCCAACGCTGTTGATGAAGATTTATTTGTTGCTACAGTAGATGAACTTTTGACTCCGCTCTCGATCATTAAGGTGAATTTGTTAAAAGCTGGTGTATTCCCAGGATGTAAAGAAGACTGCCATCATTGTTTATCCTCACCCGCCGATTGGCCTCTGTTGAAGACAAATATCCAACGCCTGATTGATAACCAAGAAATTCTATTTGAGAATGCTCCCGTTTTACCCGTTCTTGTTAAAGACATTTCAATCATAACCATCTCCGCCAATCCTTCCAGGGCCCCCAAATGACCCGTTAGGATTACACCTGCTCCAAAAACTACTCCACTTAAGATCACAATGCCCGGGCCGGTCCCGTACAAATCAGATAAAACAGTACCATATAATTATGGTGGAGAAATCTACTACCATGGTATCAAACAAGATGAACCGACTGCCGAAGAAGAGAGCTCCAAAGAATAAAATTCCGACATCAGTAATATTTCCGGAGCTAGCAAGATTACCCGTAGTGGTAGAATCTTCTCTCTAGAGATTTCCCCTCCAAAGCCAGTTTTTGGACCCGTGGCCATTCCGAAGATTACCTCTACACCATTGATTATACCTGTAAGCATACTTACCGACAAAGACAACACAATCCCTATCCATACCAATACTTCCACTATTGAGAATAAAGGAAAAAGCATTCAAGAAGAGCCTGTCCGGACGAAGGCTCAATCACTAGCTATCCCCGAAACATCGAAGAAGGAAATGGAAGAAATCCTGAGGATAATAAAGAAGAGCAATTATGATGTGGTTGAACAATTGGGGTAAACCCCTTCCAATATCTCCATGCTAGCATTGCTGCTGTGCTCTGAGGCACATGCAAAAGCTTTGGTAAAATTTCTGAAGACAACCCATGTGCCACAAGAGACGTCTGCCGACCAGTTCCAAGACTGTGTGGCCAGTTTGACAGCTGATAATGGTCTAGGCTTCTCTGATGATGACTTGACACCCAAAGGGAGAAAACACAACGAGGCGTTACATGTCTCTGTAGAGTGTAAAGGAACAACCCTAGCCCATGTCTTGGTAGACACTGGTTCATCTTTGAATGTCTTACCAAAGAAAGCTCTTGATAGATTGGATTGCGAAGGGCTGACGTTGAAACCCAGTAACATAATTGTGAGAGAATTTGATGGCTCAAAGAGGATGGTCCATGGGGAGGTGGACATCCCGATAAAGGTGGGAACTCAGACTTTCAATTCAACCTTCTATGTGATGGACATCCGTCCCTCTTACTCTTGTCTGTTAGGATGGCCTTGGATCCACAATGCCGGTGCTGTCACCTCCATATTGCATCAGATGCTGAAGTACCTAGTCCAAGGAAAGATCATAACTGTCCACGGGGAGGAGGAGTACATGATTAGTCATCTGAATTATTTCCGATATGTGGAGTTGAATGGCGAGTTCATTGAAACTCCTTTTCAACATTTTGAAGAGGTCTCTCAAGAAGTAGCAGCAACCAAGGCAGTACCCTTGATTCCCAAGATCACAAGACCTCCGCTTCGGATGTCATCACTAAAGGACGCAAAGGCAGTAATAGAGGAGGGTGGTTGCACCATATGGGGGCAGCTTCCAGACATTCCGTATAAATCAGACAAGTTTGGCTTGGGGTTTACTTCAACTGCTCAGAAGGATGTGCGCCGCGCCCGTGCCGGAGGGCCACCTGTGAAGATTAGCAACCAAGGGGTCAATGCAGTAGAAGACAATGAAGAGGATGGCAGCTTGGAAGATTGGATATTTCCTACTGTCAAAGGAGGACTTCGCAACTGGGAAGCCAAAGACTTTGTCCCAATAACTTTCATCTCTCAGTAATTTATCTTTTACATTTCTGTTGGACTTGTAATATTCACGAACAATTCACACTTTAAAAAACCTTGTGTCTTACCCGAGGCACAATGGTCCATTTGTAAGGGTTGTTATTTCATCTTCACATGACATTCAATGAATCATGGACACTTTTTCACATACAAATCTTTTGTGCTCATTGTCTTTCTTTTACATTTTATTGTTTAAAGATGGCTATACCCTTACACACACCCACACTCACAAATGCAGGTACCCCTCCATTCCGGATCCCATGGGTAACGATACTGCTATAGCCTTCAGTGACTCTGAAGATCTGATCTACCAAGCCGAATACGAAGGTGAGGAAGATTGTGAGGTGCCAGGGGAATTGGCCAGACTACTACAACAAGAGGAAAGAGCTATTCAGCCTCATGAGGAGCTTTTGGATACGATCAACTTGGGTACCGAGGAAGATAAAAAGGAAATTAAAGTGGGTGCCAATTTAGAGCCGAGTGTCAAGGAGCGCCTAATTCAGCTATTGCATGATTATGTTGAGATCTTTGCCTGGTCATACGAAGACATGCCGGGACTTGATACAGACATCGTGGTACATCGTCTACCCACAAGAGAAGACTGTCCACCAGTGAAACAAAAAGTCCGCCACATGAGACCTGACATGTCAGAGAAGATCAAAGCGGAAGTTATGAAACAATTCAATGCTGGATTTCTGGCTGTTACTTCCTATCCTCAATGGGTTGCCAACATTGTTCCCGTGCCTAAAAAGGACGGTAAAGTACGGATGTGCATGGATTATAGAGATTTAAACAGGGCCAGCCCTAAAGATGATTTTCCACTTCCACACATTGACATCCTGGTTAATAATACGGCCCAACACAAAGTATTTTCCTTCATGGACGGACTCTCAGGCTATAACCAAATAAAAATGGCACCTGAGGACATGGAGAAAACTACGTTTGTCACACAGTAGGGCACATTCTGCTACAAAGTGATGCCATTCGGACTGAAGAATGCTGGGGCAACCTATCAATGCGCCATGGTAGCTTTGTTTCATGATATGATACATCATGAGATAGAGGTCTATGTAGATGATATGATAGCCCGATCACAAACTGAAGAGGAGCACCTTGACCACTTGCAAAAGCTGTTCGTAATATTGAAGGAGTACAAACTAAGGTTGAATCTAAATAAGTGCACATTCGGAGTCCGGTCCGGCAAACTCTTAGGTTTCATTGTCAGCAACAAAGGCATCGAGGTTGATCCTGTCAAGGTTAAAGAATTACAAAAAATGCCTGCTCCTCGTACTGAGAAGGAAGTCAGAGGATTCTTGGGACGCCTGAACTATATTACCAGATTCATTTCTCACCTAACGTCTACTTGTGAACCAATCTTCAAACTATTGAAGAAAGATCAGGTAGTCAAATGGAATGATGAATGTAAGATTGTTTTTGAAAAAATCAAAGAGTATTTACAAGAACCTCCTGTCTTGATGCCACCAGTCGAAGGAAGACCACTAATCATGTATCTGACCGTTTTAGAGAACTCAATGGGGTGTGTATTGGGGAAGCATGACGAGTCTGGCCGAAGAGAGCACGCTATTTACTACCTGAGCAAAAAGTTTACCGACTGTGAAACCAGATATTCACTGCTCGAGAAAACTTGCTGCGTTCTGGTATGGGCTGCTCGCCGGTTAAGACAGTATATGTTAACTCATACCACTTTGCTGATATCTAAGATGGATCCGATAAAGTACATCTTTGAGAAGCCTGCTCTGTCTGGGAGGATAGCTAGATGGCAGATGATCCTAACAGAATATGACATACAGTACACTACCCAAAAAGCTATAAAGGGCAGCGTGCTAGCTGATCATCTTGCTCATCAAGCTGTAGAAGATTATCAGTCCATGAAGTTTGAATCCCCGGACGAAGACATCATGACATTAGACAATTGTGAAGAAATCAGACCATATGACGGACCTGGACAAGGATCCCGATGGACCCTATTCTTTGATGGGGCATCCAATGCACTTGGTAATGGTATCATCATTGTACTCATATCTCCGGAAGGATGCCATACTCCTTTTACCGCCAGACTTTGCTTCAACTATACGAACAACATGGCGGAATATGAAGCATGCATCTTTGGTCTCAAGGATGCCATAGACTTAGGGATCAAATCTTTAGTTGTATTTGGAGATTCAGCTTTGGTCATCAGTCAGATCAAAGGAGAATGGGACACTAAGCATCCAAACCTTATCCCTTACAAAGAACATGTTTTGACATTGTTACCACATTTCGAGCAGATTACCTTCGAGCATTTCCCGCGAGAAGAAAATCAGCTAGCAGATGCTCTAGCCACAATGCCATCTATGTTTAAACTTAATTGGGATAACGAGGCTCCCCAGATCACCATTGAATGAATGGACGAACCAGTACACTGTCACGAGATTAATACTGAAGAAGTAGTGGACCAGCCTTGGTTTCATGAAGTCAAAAGGTATCTCGAGGCTCAAGAATATCCAGAAGAAGCTTCAATCAATGATAAAAAGTTCCTAAGGAGATTCTCCGCTAAGTTCTTCCTAAGTAATGGCATCCTATACAAATGTAATCATGATTCTATTCTACTCCGTTATATGGATAAGATTGAAGCTGAAAAGATCATGGCTGAATTACATGAAGGTACCTTTGGCACTCACTCTAGTGGGCATACGATGGCAAAGAAAATCCTACGGGCGAGCTATTATTGGTCTACCATGGAAGCAGACTGCTATTAACACTCCCGAACCTGTCATAAGTGTCAAATCTATGCAGACAAGGTGCACGTGCCTCCGGTTCCTCTAAATGTCTTAACAGCTCCTTGGCCCTTTGCTATGTGGGGAATCGATATGATTGGGGAGATCAAGCCTACAACCTCCAATGGACACCGCTTCATTCTAGTGGCCATTGACTATTTCACAAAGTGGGTCGAAGCAACTTCCTTTGCATCCGTTACTAAGAATGTTGTTGCCTGCTTCATCAAGCAGAATCTTATTTGCCGGTACAGTATCCCAGAAAGGATCATCACTGATAATGGTACGAAACTTAACAATACTATGATCACTGCCTTGTGTGAGCAGTTCAAGATTCAACATCATAATTCATCCCCCTATCGGCCAAAGATGAATGGTGCAGTCTAAGCTGCTAATAAAAACATTAAAAAGATCATACAGAAGATGACAGTCACCTACAAAGACTGGCATGAGATGCTACCATTTGCTCTCCATGGGTACCGTACCACGGCTCACACATCAACTGGGGCAACACCCTATTCTTTGGTTTATGGCATGGAGGCCATCTTGCCTATTGAGGTTCAGATCCCCTCTTTGAGAATTATGAAAGATGCAGGGTTGAATGAGGACGATTGGATCCAGACTCGACTTGATCAACTAAACTTAATTGACGAAAAGAGACTTACTGCTGTTTGCCATGGTCAGATGTATCAAAAACGGATGATCAAGGCTTTCAACAAGAAAGTCCGACGCCAAGTATATCAAGTTGGAGATCTAGTGATCAAGCGCATAATCTTGCCACAAAGTGATCCCAGGGGCAAATGGACTCCTACCTATGAAGGACCATTTGTAATCAAGAACATCTTCTCCGGTGGGGCAATGATCTTAACCACCATGGACGACGACGATTTGCCACACCCTGCGAACACAGACATAGTCAAAAGATACTACGCATAAGAGACCCGCTAGGTTGAGACACCTAGGCAAAACAAGGGCATCTCGGTGAACCAAAAGGTTCGGGCAAAAATTAGGGATAAAATAAAAAATCTGTACATCCGGCAAGTTGAAAACCCAAAAGGGAGACTTGGGCAAAAAAAGGGTTTTCCGGTGGATTGAAAACCCGAAAGGGCGGTCCAGGAAAAAGTTAGGGAATTAAAGCGTATGACTATGTCTCGTCGGATCACTTTGAGGACAATCTCTTCACTGACAAACTCGGAGCTTCTGATCAATTCAATCATCTTCGGACGAAGCAAAAAATGGACAAGATGCTCGGAGATATGGAGGCTATAGCAGAATGGGAACCCCATGGGATTATCACACATAGCTATCTTCCTTTGTATAAATTTTTCTTATTTTTATGACACTATCCTCTTACTAGAATGTCTGCCTCCTTTGTAACAAATACTTATTCAAAGTGAATACAAAGATATCTCTTTAAAGTACAGAAAACTATTTGTCCTTTTCTTTTACACTTGTGTTTTATTTGCAAAAACATCCAATGATTCATTAATGAACGTATGCATTTGAACATAATTACTGTTTACAAATAAACAAATTGGAAAAGAACAATTACTGACAGGTCCAAAGAATAGGAAAACGTCTTTAGGCTATCCCATGAGCAATCCCTACAGTACGTCATTAAGATCCCCAGCGGAGTTGAAACTTCAAACTATTAACCCCCAACGGAAAACATCCAATTTCTCCAAATTCCCCAGCAAGTTATCTTGAAGCCTGAAAATTAACCGGATAACAGCTAACTTCTGTTTCTCCCCAACCTAGGATAACTCCCCGATAGAGTGGCAGATGACCAAAACTCCTGAATTTTTCCCCAAACAGGAATAAGTTTTTTTCCCCAGAGTTTTCATTACTCCCCGACAGAACGAAGATTCCCATTGTTAAATCCCCAGTAGAAGTCATCAAAATTCTCTGGATTCCCCAAGCAGATTACTCAAGCAGTATATGGCATTGCTCACAATAGAATTTTTGTCAATCACTCCAACTTCAAGACATGAAGAATCCACATATCCTCAGCAGCAGTCAAGGATTTATTTTACTCAGCAAATCAGCTTACATGCACATACATTACATCCACATATCATAAACATTGATAAAACACATATATTGCATCATACATTTCATGCAACATAACTTTGTGTTTCAGCTAACATTTTACCCTTTTTAGGATAAGATTAACAAACTATCATTAATAATATGCAATCTAGATACAGTTTAGATACGCTCCAGACACAGTTGCCATTCTGACACTTATTCAAATTTCAAGTTCATGATACAGTCCAGATACGCTCCAGACACGGAAGCCATTCTGTTACTCATATTTCAAAGAACGGATACACTCCAGACAGGGATGCTATTCTAATACTTATTCAGATTCAGACATTCAGATACAGTTCAGATACGCTCCAGACACGGATGCCATTCTGACACTTATTCAGATTTCAAGTTCATGATACAGTCCAGATACGCTCCAGACACGGAAGCCATTCTGTTGCTCATTCAGATTCAAGTTCAGATACATATTGGATACACTCCAGACACGGATGCTATTCTGTTGCTCATACAGATTCAGTCCCCAGATACAACTCAGATACGTTCCAGATACGGACACCATTCTGATACTTATTCTTCTGACTTACAACTTACCATTCAATAAACATCCTTGGATGGAATCTACAAGCCCATCTCCTCAACAAGATTCTATCACCTCTCCAAATGGCATCTCTAAGCCCATTTCCACAACTACACTTTGTCGAGTGCAAATTTACGGGCACTCTAGTGTCCAATCATCTTTTACCTTCGAGTCATGAACGACAAAGCTTGCCAATCTAACTCTTTAGGTTCAAGAAGATTGAACAGGGGTAGATGTTGTACCCCAAAATTTTCCCTCTCATTTATTAAGACTTTTCTCAAGACTTCTTTGACTCAAGATAAGATTAGGGTTTGATCAGCTCAAGACATCTCATCTTGCACTGATAACCCAAAATTAGGGTTTGAGTTTGCACAAGGATTTTTGGGCCACTAATGCTTCATGTGACTTTCATACATCATTTTGGACCCCTAAGATTGCTCATGATAAGTTTCAAGCCTTGAACCACATTTTTGATCAGTCAATTGGACAATTGACTTAAAAATCAGCTGTATTGGGGAAAAGTCAACCATGGCCAATTTACAATCAAACTTCATAATTTTTTATCCACATCAACATACTAGACTCATATGTACCATTTGATCAAGTTTGGATCACAACTCCTCAAGAAATTTGATCAAATCATCAAAAGGGCAAAATAGTCAAAATTAGGGTTTTGACTGAGAAAGGGCAATTTCTGATTTTGAGCCTAGCCAATGACCAATTGAGTTCAAGAATGATTTCAAGGATTCAATGGCATCATATTGACTTAATTACATGGTTCAAAACATCTCAAGTTCATTGGATTGACAGATGAAATTTGCAGTCAACTGTACACTGAAAAGTCAAACTTTGACTTTTTGGTCAAAATCAAGTGCCAAGGGTCATAATTCATCAAGATATGTCAAAATGTGAAACTTGTTCATCAAGAAAACCAAATTTGAAAATTAGGGTTTTGAATTTGAAAATTTTCATAACTTAGAATTTTTCTAAGTATAAAAATTTTCTTATTTTTTCTCAACTTTACACCACTTTTACACCATGATGCCTAATGATTCAAGGAAACTTCCCAACATGAAAGTTGTATATCTCCATGAAATATACAACTTTTCTTCACAAACTTTTCCCTAAAGATGCTTGTTTCTTAAGTTATAAATTTGTGAATACATGGTCATGAACTTTTTAACTTAGTGAAATTTTGCCCTAATTTAGGCTGGTTTTGGACCCAACTTCATGGCAATTTTTCACATAGTTCCAAGAGGTATCTAAAAATTCATTTCAAATATGGATTATAGAGCACATTTCAATATTTCCAAAATGTCCAAGAATTCTCCAAGATCATTTTTGATTAGAGAGAATCGAAGAGAGGAAGTTGGCATTTTCTCACTTTTTGTTCAAGCCATTTTCATGAAGAACCAAGTTGCAAATCAATCCTATGCTGGCTATTTCATGCTTTACAGGTCCTAAACTTGCTACACACTCCTTAATTAAATGCTTACTCAGTTGACAAAGCCTCTATCCATGCTTTTGAACCTTTATCCAATTGATAATTCCACTTATGGCAAAAAGGTTCCATTGCCATTTTCATAAAGGGCAACTTTTGCAAACTTTGTGATCTTGAGCATTGGACCTGTCCCCTTGATACAAGCAAGTACCACAGACCAAAGGCAACTTGTAGGGAAGAAATACAAACCCTAAGCAAGCTGGTACAAGCATGAGAGTTTTGTCTTGTCACTTTGCTTCAAGTACAAGAAAAGTTGCAAAAAGGCTAGGGCTTGTACAACTGATAGAGAGCTGACTTAAAACCATTTCTATACTAATATGCAAAGGATATACAACACATACAACACCAAGCAAACGCCTAAAAGACTTAGAGCAAGAAAAGCACCAAAAACTATCCAAAACACACAGTCTCTGCACAAGCATATCCAGCATCCATTTGGCTCGTGCGTTTTGTGTTTAGATCATCCAAACATCTTACATACTTGATACCTAGTCAATCCAAACCATCATCCCTGTTCTATAACCTCTGTTTCACCATTTTCCATTGTTAACTTTGAAGCTTGCAGTTGGACTTGGCCAGGGAGTTCTAGCCACTTTCAGAGCAAGGTAGGGGTTGGAATAGATTCAGGGAAGCTCAAGGAAGCTCAAGCAATCATCAGGCCTCCATCAAAGTCCTTGCATTTCCATACACGATTCCAGCTGAAGGAGGTAATTTTTCAAACTCTATCTCCTTGTACAGGCAACCTCAGGCCACGATCTGTGAATAAAAAATGTAGTTCTCATCCTAACGAAGCTATACATATCATTATCTTGCATTTATATTACTTATGCTAAGAGAATTTGGAGTTTGAAATTTCTGAAAATTTTAAGTTAGGATTTAGGGATTTCAAAATTCTCTTTGATCTTTGATAGTTTGATTACATAATTTATATGGTTGGAATCGTGAGTTCAAATGCTACATTTTTCATGTTATAAGTTTTCATTTTTATGCAAGCATGAGGAAGTTACAGGTTGAACCGACCATGGCGTGAGGAAGAGAAGGCAGGACAGGGACGAAGCCTGTATTGGGCTTTTTGGCTTCCTGGGCTTTTTGATTTTGCTAACACTACCACTGCTTTGCTATTTCACCCCCTGTTAACTCTTTCATATTTTATTTTTTTTATTTTTATATTTAATACTTTTAATTATTTTCTTTAATAATAAAAAATCCTAAAAAATAATTTAATTATTTTTACACTTTTTTTATTTTATTTTTTTTATTATTTCTCACATAAAAATTTAATTTATTTTGATAAAATGTAATTTATTTTCTTAATAAACTTATAAATATAATTAAATATACTTAATATTTTTATTTTACATTTCCTATTTACAAATACTTATTTTTTGCACATACTTAATTTTTAATATTTATATACAATATTATTTATTATTTTTTATACAAAAAATGCACAAAATAATAATATAGAAACATTATTTTCTTTTAAGTAAAAAATTAGGGTTTAACCCCTTTCAAAAATTAAATCTTTTTTTCTTATATTTTTAGGTTTAAATTAAATATTCTTTTATACAAAAGGAAGACATAAAATATCTTTTTTACATGTACATTGCATTACATTTTAAATATTGTATTATATTTATTTCAATTCGCGCAAATTCGATTTGGTTGTAATAATGTATTTAGTTTTTATATTTGTGCAAATCCCCATTCAAACTTGTATTCCCCCTCCCATAAAATTGTTGTAATAGCTTAGTATATTTACATTACGCAATTTATCGCTTTCATATGCCATGATTAGTAATTAGGGTTTGTATGACAAGAACGAAACAAAAAAATAGAAAACCCTAAATGCAAGATCAAAAGCATGAAAATGATACACTTTGCACACAAGCACCCTTAGGGTTTCTCCCACTTGGTTGCCTAAAATAAAATGGCCATGTTACGCATGCGAAGTATCTTGGCAAAACAAAACAAATATAAGATCATGGTCCCTCGATGACGCTATTCAAAAGTTGCCTAACAAAAATGATCTTGGTCCCTCAAAATGCTAAGATACTTTGCAAACATTGCTAATCATGGTTATACGATGAACCACACCTGTCCCGTATACATCCAAAGATAGGGTTGCTTACCAACTCAATGGTAAGACAACAATGTCAAAGGAATAGAAAATACATAGGAAAGACATTTGAGTAGGTAGATAGCTTCTAGTTACCTGCTCCATTTCAAACAAAATCCTTGCTATTTTCAAAACAAACACATACACATTTCAAAAACATCTTACAAACAATTGAAAACATTTTCAAAAGACAAACATCTTTGTATACATTCTTACGAACGAGAATCATTACAAAGATTGCCTACATGAATGGCCTCTTTTACAAAATACTTTCAAAACCACACCAAACACCATTTCAAACAAACCAAAGCAAGTGATCTAAGCAAGTAACTAAAAGCCCATGGAAAACCATGGATGAAAAGCGTGCTAGCACCTTCCCTTTTCATTATCTACCCCCCGAACTCAAGAAAACATCTCAAAGGTCTTTCCTGTGCTTTTTCACCTTTCCTTGTGGATAAAATAAAAGTCGGTGGCGACTCTTGCTAACCACAACATTTGCGATAAAACGCAAAAACCTCAAGTCAGTTCTCCCACCGTATCACAGTTGTAATAGTGTAGGATTTTATCTTTCTGCATTTTATTACTTTTGTATGCTTGCTAGTAAATAGGGCATGTATGGTAAGATAAAGCCAACAAGTAGACAACCCTAATCAGAGACTAAATGCATGCAAATCAAACACACTACACACATGCACCCTTAGGGTAATTCCACTTGTTGCCTCGGAAAAAATAGTCATGTCCCTCGAATATGGGCGTTTTAGCAAAGACCCTCGATAAAAGATCGTAGTCCCTCGATGACCCTTGATGTTTCCTTCGGTAAATGATCTAGTCCCTAAAGGACATTGCTAAAACGTCCCATAGGTTGCCTTCTATGACTATACAAACGTCCCACGCCCGTCCCTTCACATCCAACGATGGGGCTTCTTACCAAAACAATGGTAAGATAGCAACATCTAAAGGAGGAGGAAAAGAACATTTAAGACCTTTTGAGTAGGTAGGTTGCTCCTAGTTGCTCGCTTGCTCACAAAAAAAAACATTTTATACACCAAAACTCTCACTTTGAAACATTTTCAAAAGACAAACACGTTGACGCATTCTTATAGAAACGAGAGCCATTACAAAGACACCTTTTCAAAATCACTTTCAAAAACACATTCCACAAACACTTATTTGAACTATTTTTCCAAACAACACTTTGTACGCGTTCTTATAAAAACGAGAATCATTGTAAAGGCACGTTTTCAAAATACATTCAAAACCACACCACAAAGCACACTTTCAAACAAAAGCAAGTGATCTAGCAAGCAACTAAGAGCCCATAGATAACTATGGATGAAAAAGGTTCTAACACCTTCCCTTTTCATAATCTACCCCCCGAACTTAAGAAATAATCTCGAAAGGTCTTTCCTGTTCTTTTCAGCCTTTCCTTATTGGATAAAAGAAAATTCGGTGGCGAATCTTGCTATCCGCAACAATTACGATTAAGCGCAAACATCCCAAGTTAGTTCTCCCACCGTGTTACACCCGACAACAACACCATTTTGCTGGAAGCGGTAAAACGAAAAGCAAAAAGTAAAGTATTATTTTTATCGGGTTATATTTAGGTTATATCACCCGATACGAATTTCCCCAATCAAAGATGTGATCAAAGTTCAACTTCTAACATCTTCTTGTGTTTACCCCGCGATATCCTTGAAAACATTGCACCCACATATCATGCATGTCACCATAACATGTTTTCCTGTACATGCTTTCTCATCTGCTTGCTGTTTATTTCAGTAAGAGATGGCTCTAGAGAAAACAGTTAAAGATCTCCAAGCTCAAAACACTCAGTTCCAACAAGCGCTCATGAACTTGGCACAGGGGCAGGAAGATCTGAAAACACTCTTCACCAAAGAGAGCAAGAAGAAGAAAAAGGCTGTTATCCTTAACGTAAGAAGAAGGTCCAAGGGGCATGCCCAACTAGCTCTAAAAGAAGATTTTTCTTCTAAAGAAGAAGACAGTCAAGAAGAGGAAGCTAGAAGCATTAGAGCTAACATAGCTACTGATGACGATGATTCTTCTGAGGAGCAGTATCCACTGGCGGATCAAAAATACAAACAACTTGAAGACAGACTAAAAGCTGTGGAGATCCAAGTTGTGCCTGGCTTGGACTTAGGAGACATGGGTTTGGTTTCTAGAGTGGTCATCCCACCAAAATTCAAAATCCCTACCTTTTCCCCATACGATGGAGTCTCTTGACCTAAGATGCACCTAAATTCTTATGTCGGCAAGATTCAACCATACACAACTGATCAGAAGCTTTGGATCCACTTCTTCCAAGAGAGTTTAGCTGGGAAGCAGCTTGAGTTGTTCTATCAATTGGAGAGTTCCCACATTCACACTTGAGAAGATATAGCTGTTGCTTTTTACAAGCAGTACCAATACAATCCTGATCTTGCACCAACTCGTGTGCAATTGCAGAATATGGCCATGCTTTCCAACGAGGGCTTCAAAGAATATTCCCAAAAGTGGAGAGACTTGGCTGGAAGGGTGCAACCACCCTTAACTGACAGAGAGCTGATTGAAATTTTTATAGGAACTTTGACGAGACCTTTCTTAAATCACCTAATCAGAAGCTCCTCATTCGGGTTCACCGAGATAATACTGACTGGCGAAAGGGTCGAAGCTGGCATAAAAAGTGGAAAGATCCAAGGAGCTACATCCTCTGATTCTCAGAAAAGCCATACAATGGGAATAAAGAGTCCTATGCTACATACGGCCAAAAGGGCCATAACAAGAGCAACCACGATCAACACGTAGGGGCAATCCTGATCTCTAATCCTACAGGTGCTCAACAAAGACAAGGAAATATGCGTAGGATAAGATACCAAGAAAGGCAGTATGCTAACATCAACATGCCTTTGTCTCAAGCGTTACAACATTTGCTGAAGGTGAAACTGATCACACTAAAGGATCCTCCTCAAAACCCCTATACCTCCTCTTCTAAGTACAATCCAAGCGTAAGATGTGCCTACCATTCTGATAGTCCTGGACACGACACCGACAACTGTTGGACTTTGAAGAACAAGATTCAAGATTTGATTGACGCCAAGGAGATTGATTTCGACCCTCCAGGGGCTCCTAACGTGATCACTGCTCCTATGCCAAATCATCGAGAGCGTCCTGTTCATTTTGAATTTCCAACTGTAATCTCTTTTGTTGTTCATAACATTTAACTACCAGCCCTTTAGATTTTTCCCCCTAAGTCCTTAGTGAAAAAACCTTTACCCATCCATCCTAAATCCTAAGTCTTTAGAGATATTTGATGGAGTCAAGCCTTTATTTTATCAAGAGTGATCTCGTAACTACATGGTATCCTTAGTCCTAGGTGATATCTACTATAGTCTACTCGTACAAAAACCTTAACAACCACAGTCCAACTGGTTGTTAACTGTAAATCAATCCTAATTGGTCCGATCAGGAAAGCATAAAAACATTACATGATTAAATTGAATAAGAAAACAAATTTATTAAAGAACTCGAGAATTCATAATCATTATAGATTCAAATCAGGGACACCCCTAGCATTGAGGGGTTTAGCCGTTCATATTGTTCACAAAAATTACAAAAATATAAGAATTAGACATTACAGATGATGAATAAACTTTGGTCTTCAATCGCGTTCGCTCATGAAAGATCTTCCTTCTTCAAGAATCTTATATCCTCACTCCTAGACTCTGGAATTTGTTCTCTACAAAAAGTCCCTAATTCTTCTTCAAAACTCATCTAAATAGCAAACATTCACTTAGGTCGGCTGTAAATACCTAAAACACACTCGCGGACTAACTATTGAGCAAAATAACAACAAATCTTGAAAACAGCGTCTCACCTTAACACGGGCTGTGTCAGGCAACGTAGACGCCCATGTTGGACCTTTGGGAATTTGTCTTTTTATTTTCTAATACATACCTCCTGACACGGGCCGTGTCAGCTGACAGGGGCGGCCGTGTCGGGCCCTGACTTCCATTTCCTTTGTCTCGTACTAGCCTTAATCCTGACACAATCTGCGTCAGGTGACACGGGTGGCCGTGTAAGGCCTCCTATACATGAATATTTTACTTTCTTTGAAAATCTGAGTTTTGTGCACTTTCGCACTGATTTGTCTCGATTTATTCCTCTGAGCCTAAAAATAGGAAAAACACACAACCAAAGCATAAAATACGGAAACATAAAGTAAAACACTTGGCACAATAAAGAAAATATAATTAAAAACAACGGTAAATAATTGTGTAAATACCACTGATCACCCATAGAAGAGAAATCCACCCCGGATCATCCGTATGCAAGTTCCATAGTTGTTATCTAAGCTAATCTATCCAAAAATGAGGTTGATGGAATTTGGGAACAAAAACACCCCAAAGACCATACCAAAAAATGAACTGAAAATGAAGTTATAAAACAAATCTCAGCAGACAGCACTTAGCAGGCTCATCACGTTAAATGACTTGCGCGATTTTTACACATTAAACCGACCTAAATCGTGCTATCTGCGCTAAGCGGGATCCAAAACTAAGCTTTTTCCAAAATGTCAAAATGCAAGCAACATGCTACAAAATACGCCGAGCGCACTCGCGCTTAGCAGCCTTTTGCGTGCTAAGCAGGCTCTCCTAGACAAAACTTCTCAAAATTGATCTTTTATTCCGAAAACGTGTATCCAGAGCCGTGCCTTCGACACCTTATTCCTCGATGCTCCAAAATGCAAAAAATATCTTGAAAATAAATGGAAAATATCAAACGGTACACTATGCATACAAAAAACATAAATAAACATAAACTAAACATATTTACACAAAAGTCGAGTTTACTCAACCGATATTTACAATAAAGAGTCGATAAGTAAAACAAAAAGTATATATAAAAATAGCTACAATTTGCACTTATCACCAGTACTTGTGCCTTAAAGGATTTTCTACTCTCATATTTAATGTCGAACTCAGAGAGCTCCAGTGACCATTTGAGCATCCTGCCAGCCATATCTGGTTGACCAAGTAATTGTCTTACTGGTTAGTCGGTACAGATCACAATTTTGTATGCTAGGAAATAGTATCTTAATCTCCTCGCGACGTTGATAATTGCTAGGGAGACTTTCTCTATTTTCCAGTATCTTACCTTCGGGCCTTGTAGGGATTTACTCGTGATGTAGAAGGGTTTCTGCCTGTTGGGGGGTTTCCCGAATAAGGGCAGCGCTAACGACCTCATAAGCTACGGCTAAATAGAGATAGACCATTTCTCCCTTGTCTGGTCTCGAGAGGATCGGTGGCTCAGAAAGTGCTTGTTTGAGACGGCGGAGATCTCACACTCCTCAGTCCACTTAAAGGTAGCCTCTTTGCGAAGAAGTTTAAAGAAAGGGAGAGCATGCTGGTCAGATTTGGCCACAAAGTGGGATAGGGACGTGAGCATTCCGTTCAATGTTTGAATTGAATTTTTTAAGTTAGGGGTAGGGAGCTCAAAAATTCTCGACACTTGTTGGGGTTGGATTTGATCCATCGCTCTGTAAGATAGAAACCGAGGAATTTTCCCGCCCATACGCTGAAGGTGCATTTTTCTGGGTTGAACCGCATTCTGCACTTCCTTGCCTGCTCGAAAACGTTTTTGAGGTGTGAAGCTTGATCTGTTTCTTCTTGGGATTTCACTATCATGTTGTACATGTATACTTTGAGCATGTCCCCGATCTCTCCTTGGAAGACTTTGTTCATCATGCGTAGATAAGTAGCGTCCGCATTTTCCAAACCGAAGGACATTACGTTGTAGTAATAGTTACCCGACTCAGTCATGAAAGCAATGTATTTTTTATCTGATTTTACTATAGGGATTTGGTTGTATCTAGAATATGCATCCATGAAAGACAATAATTTAAAGCCTACAGAACTATCAACCAGTTTGTCGATGTTGGGGAGAGGGTAAGCATCTTTCGGGTAAGCCCGATTGAGATCGGTGTAATCAACACACATACGCCATTTTCCATTAGATTTTTTCACGAGAACTACATTTGAGAGCCAGGTTGTGTACTGGGCTTCAGAAATAAAATTTTCCTTTAGGAGGTCTTTTAAAGCTTTCTTGACAGCCTTCGTTTTCTCCGGAGACTGCTTCCGCCTATGCTGGGTAACCACCTTAAGGGTAGGGTCCACTGTCATATGATGACAAGCTACTTCTGGATCTAGTCCGGGCATTTCAGCTGCACTCCAAGCGAATAAATCAACATTCTCCTTTAGGCATGCTTCTAGTTGTCTCTTCGCCGGGTCGGGGAGGTTGGCGCCAATCTTCACACCTATGGAGGGATCACTCCCGAGGGGGACGATCTCGAAATCCCTGTCAGGGACTGGTCACATGGGATGCGACGACTCCTTGCTATCTGCTGATGGGAACGAGCTCTCTCTGTCGACCATGGGGTCCTTTCCCTTTCTCTTTCGCTCTATGAGGTCTTCCATGGAGAAGCGATTATCTAGGTCGGTGGTGTCGACCCGCGGTAGTGACCTAGGTTCCTCAGAGGTGGAGGGAAGGGCATATTTGTTGGCCATTCGAGGTTGATCATTGATAGAACTCAGACCCTTGGTCGATGATTCGAAACACCTTCTCGCGGCCTGGATATCCCCGTGGAGGGTGGAGACTAAGCCTTCAATAATGTAGTACTTCATCTTGAGATGCACAGTGAAGGGAAATGTAATCAGCTCGATTGGAGTGAGCCTTCCTAAGATGCATTGGTAGAGTGACAGACAATCCACCACTAGAAACTAGGTCCTGATGGCCCTAGCCATTACCCCTATGCCGAAGGTAACAATCAAATCGACATATCACCATGGTTTAGTGATGGATCCATTGAATCCCTGGAGGTCAAAGCCTACGTATGGGGTTAGATGAGTTTTATTCAACTGCAAAGTGTTGAATAGTTGGGTGTACATGATGTCCATCGAGCTTCTCTGGTCCACCAAGACGCGTCTCACGTAAAAGTTTGCCATGTGCGCCCGTATGAGGAGCAGGATGCTTGAGTTAGGGGCCTTGCCCGACCGTTCTTCTCAGTAGAAAGCGAGGGCGTGAGAGCCTCTTATGAATTTTTCGAGGATTACGTCCATGCTAGAGCTGGCTTCTATCAGCTGATTGGACCTTCTCTTTACGGAGCCTACTGTGCACTTGTTGAACCCTCCGCCTAAAATAACCATCATTGCGGGAAAATATTCCTAAGGGCTGTGCGAGGAAAAGTATAGGGGGACATCTTCCATGTCGAGAAATAGAAACCTTCCAGTCTCGTGATGCTCATAGAGACCAGAATAGTGCCGACGTCTGGGGAATCCTTCCCTTCTTCGACATTTTTGGTTTCTTGGGCCTCCTCGCGGATGTCGTCCTTCTTCTTATACTGCTTGAGATGCCCGTCCCGGATGAGTATCTTAATTGTATCTTTGAGGTGGATGCAGTCGTCAGTGTTGTGCCCGTGGCTCTTGTGGAACCTGCAATACTTGCTATTATATGTCTTGAGCTTGGCGGGTGTCTGGAGAGGAAAATGCACCCCGGCCTTCTTGAATTCTGAATTAGTGCATTCTTTTAGAATACAATCCCTCGAGGTGTTAAGGGGGTGTAGTCGTGAAACCGACCAGCATGCCCTTTGTAGTCTTTGGAGTCTCGGGATTTGTCTTCCCGCTTCTTCTCTCCCCCCCCCCCCGACGGGATGTTGAGGGCTCATCATTCTTTGAGGACTTGACATTCTCCCTGTGTCGTGAGTCCCTTGCATTATTAGCCACCTCCTTCTCCTCGTACTGAATATACAGTTGGGCTTTAAGTAGGAGGGAGTCGAGCGTGGCCGCAGTCTTGATGCCGACAGCTTTGGCGAAATTGTTACTGTAGCGGTAGAAATGTTTAAGACTAAGCCATTGGGTTGACTTGACTTATACATATCAAAATAAAAATCGCCACCGCGCTTTATTGTTTCTAAAGGAATGGGAAAAGAGCGAATAACCCAAAAAAGAGGGGGAAAGATTCAAGGTAAGGGGGTTGGTTATGCAAAGGGAAGGTATTAGCATCCTAAACATCTACAGTACTCCACATGAACCACTTTGTAAAAATCTGTATATTTCGGCTATAAAATGTTGTATGTAAAATAGACGGTGGAGGTGAGAAAAGAAGTATATATATATTTTTATAATTTTTGCACCCGCCGCGGTTGCGAACCTTTAGTGCCTACGTACCACCTTCCGTGCAATAGGGGATCAGGGTACACGTAGTTCACCTTAAAAAATTTTAAAACATAATTGTGTTGGTTGATTTTATGAGATAAGACATCATCATCATTGTCTGTGTGGAAAACATATTTACTATCCACAATCATGAGAAAGGAGAATTTACATCATCTCAAAGTGGAGGACATAGCTTGGATTTTAAAATCCACAATGCCTCACTCAACAGCCAAGTGGAAAATATCTCTCTTCACTACATATTGTAGAAGTATAGTTGTTTGCATCACTACAAGGATTGACAAGAGTCTAATATTTTGAGAAAGCTTTTAAAATAAAAAGCCAAAGTGGCAAAATGGTCTGAAATGATATTGATTGACTTTTAGTCTTCGCACAAAAAATGTCAAGGTATTATTAAGTTGATTGAAGTTTATTTATGAAAAGGTTTTGAAAATGCATGGACCTAAGTCCAAGTTTATTATAAAAGTGGTTCAAGTTAAAAAAAAACAAGAAGAGTTTTCAAAAGGGGAGAGAAGATTTTTGAAATTAAAGAATATGGGAGGAGAAGAAGAGACTATCCTAGAGCATAAGATAAAAGTTAGGGATAGGAACCATCTAACCAACAAGAAGCCAATTCTTGGCATTATGAGTCAAGATAGAATTCCCATTATTTGGATTGAAACCAAGTGAGAAAAGATACTAGACCACTTGAGAGAACCAAACTTCAAGTGTATTAAGTCTTCATAAAAATTGGACAGAGTAACGGCTGTATACGGGTGAATTCCAGATTACAAACAAATGATGTAATCACAATAACTTGCATACAAAACAAACAAACAACCCAATGTCTTGAGGTAAACCTCAAGAACTCCAGACAAAATATCAATCAAGGTCACAAGGTCTCCAACATAGGCCAAGGTTTCTAATCCTAAGTCCAATAATCCATAATGCTAAGGATAGTAACCAAGTAGTCCAAGTATCATTAAAGTTTTTTATGGTTCATGTTGATTATTAGGTATCTTAGAAGAGAAAAGAAAATCTCAAATGAACAAAATAAAAATGACATGAGATGTAATGCTTAAAGTAAATGGTACATAAAGCATAAAAAATAATTAGTGGTTAGTTAGATGACCATCTTGAAACTTGCATTTGGAACTCATTAGAGGATTGGTAGAACCAAAGCCCCCACACAACAAGTTGCACTTGATTTTTGTCAAGTATATCATCCATTTGGAATCCTCAAAAGTACCATTTAATGGTCAACAATATTTAAGTGATCCGCGTTGACCAAAAGTGTTATAGATCCATTAGAGGATTGGTAGAACCAAGGCCTCCACACAATGAATCTCAAGGTTATTAGATCAAAGAGATCAAATTAACATGCTTGGGCTTGCAAACATAGGTTTGGGCCACGAATGATCATTTATTCGAATCGGGACAAAATTTAGCGCTATGTTAAGCAATCGAAAGTGGACTTATATAGAAGTCGCACCTATTTTGAGGTCGGTCAATAACAATCTATGCACCATTTGGTTTGAGACATGATATAAAGATCATGCTCCAATAACACTTAGTGCAATAAGAAAGGGATGAGATGAAGAGGGGCGAGAGAGAACATACAAACCACTTTTGAAGTAAATTTAAATCAAACTATTATTAAAATCATTCATCCATTTTTGTGGAGTTAGACTCAACACCATGGATCCAATGATGTTAACAAAGTTCATGATCAAAAATTCAATCCAAGATCAGCTAGAAAATAATCAAAATAATATTGCATTTAATATATACATTAAAAAGGTTTTAAAAATGTTTTAAAAATGGAAATAAAAGAAAAAAACATCAACTATATTCAAATTAATCAAGAAATAAAAAGTGAGACCATAGAAAAATCAGAAAATGGCTCAAATATTTTTACAAAAATTTTGGTAATTTTTTAAAGTCAGAAACTATTTTTTAAAATTAAAAGAAATGAGTAAAGTAAACCAAAAATGATAAAAAATAATAAAATCAGAAACAAAAAAAATGAGGTCACCAATATTTGTCACAATATCATTGGATCATTCCATAATTTTTTTCAAAATTTAAAAATGTATAAAAGTATTTTTAAACATTTAAAACAATTCAAATAAAGTGGAAATTTATAAAAAATACCAAAACACAGAATTAAATTGTGAAAAAATAAAAATCAGAAAGAGAATAATCAAAAATATTTTTCATAATTATTTTAGATTTTTTGACTAAAAATGAATTTTCTATGATTTTTTGAAGTTTAAAACAATTAAATATAAAAATCAGAAAAGAAAAATAAAGTAAAAAATATGTGGATCATTGGATGAGAGTCAAAACGCGTTAGTAATCAAATCCAAGGGATCTGGCGCACTATGCATATCATGGTCATTAGTGAATAAAGCACTGAATCAAATGTAAATCAGAAATTCAAAAAATCCAAACGGCGCTGTTTCATTGGTTGAAGGATGATACGTTGGTCATCTTTAACCTCCATCCAGTCCTAAAACCATGTTGCTCAATCTGTAAAACTAGAGCACGAGACCTATGCCATTCGCTTCGTCTCTTAAAGACGAAGACAACCACACCCTTGCGACAAATTTATATAAACCGTAGCTCAAGCAATTTGGAAAGAAAGTTTTGAAAAGGGATTTGAAATTTCATGGTCAAAACAAGTTTCCAGTTAAAAGAAAGTGTTGCGACTAGAACCAGGGCAATAAGAGCATCACAAAGATATCAAAGTTTTGAAGAATTGATGAAGAAATCTATCTATTGAAGTTGAGTTGCAGAGCTCTGAAACTGGACTTCTATGGAGCAATATAGGGAACGATTCTTGAATGTAATTATATGGTTAGCTTCAGGGAAGATCAAGGAAGGTATATTGATGGAAAAATTGGATTGAAAAAGGCTTAAAAGCAGATTTCAAAGTAGCAGAATTTTGAGTTATGAAACAAGTTTGATAGGGTGATTCTGGCTATCCAAGCTTGAGAAAATGAATGAGGGATGACCCTCTATTTATAGTGAATCAAATGGAATGTCCAAGCGTGTGAAACAATGAAGTTTGGAGGGAAATCGTGTGAAGTTGCAAACAAGAAAAGTGTGACTTCTAATTTGATCAAAACTTATCCAAAACGCGCGTTTTGTTGTACTAATCACTTCTGGAAGTTCACTAAACATGTTTAGAGGCAAAAACGCGTGGAAAACTTGTGATTAGAAGCCAAAACAGAGGTTTTAAAATCTGACTTGTGATGAAACTTCAGTTTCAAGTTACCAATTTTAAAATAATGGCATTCTCAACTCAATGGGTCTTAGGGCATGATTCTTGATGCTTTAGAAAGATGAGGTTACAAGATTTGCAATGGAAAAAGAATGGAATAAAATGGATGCTTGATCTGAAAGTTGCATTGAGTCAAAGTTGGGAAAAAAGTTGACTTTCCATACTTAGAAATATTTCAAGTTTTTCATCAAAAGTGACCTATAATGTTTTGCTTCCAAACATGGCCTTCCACTTGAAATTTTCTCTTGACCAAAAGAGATGGCGTGAAATAGACACCTCGAATGACATTTTGAAACTTGAACCATTCAAAATATCCAAAAATTGAGAGAGTTATGAATTGTTGAAGTTGGCAAAAAAGCATGAAATGACCTATAATCTTTTGTATCCTTAGGGAATCTTCCATCCATTTTCTCACTTTGCACATAAAAGAAGGCATAAATTTAACACCCTCAAGATCATTATGGAAAAAGAATGGGCTCAAGGTGATAAAAATTGACCAAGTTATGATCATTTGAAGTCACACATGAGAAATTGGGGGTTCATCTGAAGGACTTGTAATCTTTCTTCATCATCAAGCTTCTTCCACATGAAAACTCCTTGAAACTTTTAAAGTGATTTGTTGATAACCCTTTTAAGAGAAGGATGTTTTTGGAATTACTAAAAAATACCAAAATATGAGCAAGATATGCTTCTTTGAAGTTCAAAACCCTAGCTCCTAGATCAAGAAAATGCTTTGAGGAACTTTGACAATTTTGAACAAACTTATTGTACCAACATAAATGCTTTGTAAATAGAAGTTGTTGAGGATGAAAATGAGAATTCATAGCCACCAAAACCACTTCCATATCTTTAAAATTGAGAGAAATAAGCACTTGTGACCAATGGGAACAAAGCCTTGTCCAAACATGACAACTTCTCCAATCAACCCCTTGTACTTTTGAATCAAATTTGATAACCTTGAAATATGGTGAACCAAAACAACCTTGCCATACCATTTCTTCCAAAACAACTTTCATGGTGAGGTTTGAACTTCTCAAGCTTTATTGACTAGGGCATGAAAATAAACTCATGAACCCATGGAGCAACTTGCTAAACTCATTGCCTTTACCTACATTAGTGACAAGCAAGACAAACCAACATTGCATTTTATTAATTAAAAGTAACAATCAAGACAAAATATTCATGATCATAAAAGAAAAACAAGTCAAGGTGCTTGGTGATGCCTCAAAGACCAAGACTAGAGATAGGTAGGATAACCAAAAGCCCTAGTGTGATCTTGTTGTGATTGAATCAATATGGTATGATGAATAGATCTTAGGGGCAAAAATTGGGGTACAACAACTTACCTTATTTAAGTTTCTTCTATCCGGAGATGCGAAGGTTAAAAATCTTCATGTCGACGTGATCTAAGATAATTAAATATAAAACAAACCCTATTTTTTTCCCTAAGATGCCATGCAATGCTTATGAATATGAGTGCACATGGACAACTCCAAAGGGACGTAAAACACCACTGGGGATGTAACAAAATAAAGAAACAAGAGAGAACCCAACCAGGAAAATAAATTACTGGTGGATCAAAAGACCTGAACCAGAGAGGATGGTAAAAGCCAAAGGATACACTATCTTCTACTGAAGGCGAAGCTACCAACGTTCACTGTAGGTAGAAAGAGGAAAGAAATAATAACACTGACGTTCACTGAAGGTGAGCTGCCAACTTTCACTGAAGGCAGAGGGAAAAGAAATATCATAGCATCGTCGTTCACTGATGATGAACTACCAACGTTCACTGAGGGTAGCAAAAAGATAACAAGTTTCTCCAAAATTCTGGCATCTCACCTAGAACGGGTCTCAACTTCTTCTTTAACCAAATAATTCTTCATGGAAAGGGTGACATACAAGCTGTCTCAAATAAAGAGACTACTACTTGTAAAGATTTCACAATGAACTGTCTCTGTGATATTGAAAGTCTTGCCATCCACTGGAGTATTTTGGCAACGGACTGCAAACTATCCACTCATAAAGATGATAGTAAAAAAAAACAGTTACGTCGACTTTTACAGGGAAGTACAAGTTGCTCAAATAAAGAGACCTACCACTTGCTGTTATGGAGGATTGTAAAAAAAAAGACTATATGGGGAAAGAAATATGACTTCCTGGGGAAATGCCAATATATTCATGCTTAAGGAGATAAAGGTCTTCTCGTGCAAAATAAATTCACATTTTCAAACCAATGCTCGAAGCTTGCGGAAATCCAAAGTAATAATATAGCTGAGGATAAAAAATTCAAACCAGAAATAAACTGGAATTAGACCGTCATCCGAAACACTTCTTTTGAGAAATAAACTCAAGAGGGAGACCCAAATCATCCAGACAAAGAGATGTACAAGAAGGCTGAAGCAAAAATCTTCCACGAGGGATAACTCAATGGGGAAATTGAAAGAATATACACTTTCTGCTTAAGGCCAAATGTGATACGGTGGCAGAACCGACTGTTTTGAAATGCTGGTTTGCGTTTTGCATTTTGTGTTTGCAAAATGTCGCGGTAAGCAAGAGTCGCCACCTACTTTTATTTCATCCAATCGGAAAGGAAAAAAGTACAGAAAAAAAATCCTTTTTCGAGATTTTGAGTACGGGGGGTAGATTATAGAAAGGGAACGTATTAGCACCCTTTCTATCCATGGTTTTCCATGGGCTCTTTGGTACTTTCTCATTCTTAAATTGCTTGTGTATATGCTTTGTTTTGAAAAGTTTGACTTCGTGATAACCCTTGTATCCGTCCTCAAAGGTGTGACGAAGTTGTTTTGAAAATTGCTTTGAAAATGTGTAAGTGTGAAGAGTTTTAATTTGAGCAAGTACCTACTAGCATCTACTTACTCGAAAAAAGATCGTTTCTATTCTTGTCTCCTTTAGACAGCACTATCCTACTATTGATAAATAGGTAGCACCGTCGTTGGAATTGTAAGTGTCAATTCGAAAGGGACATACGAACACTAAAGCAATGTTAGGACACCTTAGTAATTACACTAGAGTCTTAAGATCATATTCGAGGCAACATTTTCGAGGCAACATTTCCGAAGCAACATTTCCGAGGCAACATTTCCGAGGCAACATTCGAATGGGACATTTTGATCTTTTTAGACTGGAGGGCAACCACTAAGACACTCTATGCTTAATGATCGTTTACCAAAGGCAACTGAAGTGAGAGTATACCCTAGGAGTGATATGTGCGAGTGATTTGTTTTCAGTTATTTATCTTTGCACATTAGGGTTTTCTAACCGTATTAATTTGTCATGCATTCTTGTCATACAATCCTATTAGCATACATCTAAACAGTTAAATATTTGCGGGAATTAAAAGTGCGAGAAAATAAATCTACGCTATTACAAGGCTTTAGGGAGGGGGATTAATTATATAGCCAAAAACCCGGGAATTTAACAGTGAATAAAACCCTGAATTAAACTATTACAAACCATGAACAGTTACAAAAATATTGTCAAAATAAATAATAAGCGCGTGGCGAATTAAATACGAAACGACTAGGGTTTTGACCCTTGACTAAACCTATTTGCGATTTATTAAAAAAATGTTTTTGTCATTTAAGAAAATAAGGAAACCATTAAATTAAAAAGAAAATCCTAATTCTAATTAATTTTAAATTAAGAAAAATAAATTAATTTTAATCTAAAAACCTATTTTTGTATTTTTATTTATTTGAGAAAAATAAAAGAATTAAATCAAGAATTTAACCTAATTTCTATTTAATTTTATTAAAAAAAACAAGTTAAAATTGCCCTAAGTTAAAATAAATTAAATTACATTAACAAAAATAAATTTGATAAAAAATCTAATCCTAATTTTTTATGATTTTGTAAAAAAAGATTAATTAGTGAAAAAGTAATTAAAGAAAGTATTAAAAGAATTAAAAATAAATAAATAAAGAAGGATGAGATGGACCTGTATTTAGCAATTGGGGGGGGGGGGGGTGCTGTTTGAGATTTGAGCCCAAACAAAATCCTGGCATTTTTGACTTTGCCCAAATCCAGTGTGCATGCTTGACTCAGGCGCATGGTGGTCCTCCTAAAGTGGTATGTTGATTTGGGGACATTGATGAATTAGAGGGCCAGATATTGATGGTGCACGGTGAGCACTTTGTCTTACAAAGCGTTAGATTTCCTGTTAAGAAACATTAAGAATGAAGGTTGGGACCTGGGAATCGAACCCAGGTCCTTTGCACTTCCCCCCTGCACGCTTACCAACCGAGCCAAGTGTTTTGTTTGTATATACAATAAAACATAAATATTATATAATGAAAATGCTAAATCCTGAAAAAAAAAGCGCTAAATTTAAATGGCCCAACCAAAGGATGACACGCATCATCGTCTACCTCCCATCCGTCGTTTTAGGTAAACAAACTTTTACCTACAGACGCTGGCTGTAGGTATATCCCTGTCCATCTCCAAAATCGTGTGCGCTCAAGATAAATGGCCATGGATGTACCATTCTACTCGTTTCAACCTCACGAGTCTCCTGGTACCAGAATCATTACTCAATTTTGCCTATCCTGCAAAGCCCTAATCAAGAACATAAAATCCTAGCTATGGCAACTTCATGTACAAGCGTTAGAAATACAATTAAATGGTACCAAAAGCTTGCAAACTCAATGACAAACACGAATATATCATTAAAATATGCAATGGATGAGTGAATCAGTGAAACTGAATTTGAATTTGGAGGCATGTCGTGATACCTATATCTTACAATTCCGGGCGTGAAAAGGCTTGAATCTGATTGGAATATGCTCCTGGAACATCCAGCAACCTCTTGGCAATGTGAGAAAGGAACGATCCGGTCTCTAATATGGAAATTGGATTACCACTTTTCTTAAAATTTTTTGAGTTTTGTTTTCTCTTTGCACGACTGCTTCTAACCTCTCTATGCCTTGGTCTCCTTCTGTATATGTAATACAAGCTATTAGGTCAACAAAAACGACCTCAATCTTGCTCATCATGGAGATTTGATTTGATCTTTCAATGCATATGATTCTTTTCCAATTTTGCTCAAATCCAATCTTTTCCCAACCAAATTGACTTTGCACGAGTTGATCTTCAATTGACAGCATATGAGATCTTTTTTTCAATGCAAAAATCATCCCTAAGATACAATATATGATTTATTAGGATTTATTTGATTTTATTTGAATTTTAAATGAATAAAAATAAAAGTAAATTAAATAAATGAATAAATAAAGCATGGAGGGTCCCATATGTCGTGGACTATGTTAGGAATGAGATGCAAGCATAAACATTTGGGCCCATTTAGCAAAAGATGCAAATTTGAGCATATTTGACTTTTGGCAATTTTGCAAAAAAGGTCAACTTAGCCAATGCATAACTCTCTCAATTTTGACCCTAGAGAGGTGTTCTTGGACTTTTTAGAAATCTTAGGATGTCCTATAAGCAACCCTTTTGGTCTCATCTCAATTGAGTCTTCATGTTCATGTATGAAGCTTTGACCCAAAATGTGTTTTTGTTGACTTTTCAAAATGACCTATAATGTCAAAATTCATATCTTTTTGTGAGTGCATATTTTGAACTTGGGAGATGAATATGAGTTGTAGGGAATTGAATCCTCTTCAAAATGAGCTTTGTATGGGTCATTTTTGATAAAGTACGAGAAAGTTATGCTTGGTCAAAGTTGAGTTGACTTTTCCTACAAAAGCCTAATTTAGCAACTTTTGGGTTTTGATGAATTGTGAGCAATCCTGGATGAATCATGACCAACCCTTGATCAAATGATGAATGATACTTCAAAATGAGAATGTTGACCAAAAATCTTGAAGTTTGACTGTATGTGGGCCACCGTTGACTTTTGACCTAACATAATCGATTTTCAGGCCTTTGAGCAATTGACTGAGCAAACTTCCTCTGCAAGGCTTGAAACTTGACATGGATGATCTTGATAACATTTTAGGACAATGGTGAGAATTTGAGTCCTTTGTGGTTCACACATCTTGATGAAAATAGAAACCCTAATTTGAGGTATGCTGCCTTAGAAGAGAGTTTGTCTGGTCAACTCTTGAACTTCCTTGAGCAATTTGGGGACCTCACTTTCCATGTATTTGAGGAATATGGGAGGGAAAATTTTAGGGTGCAACAACTTCCCCTGTTCAATCTTCTTAAGCCTGAGGATGTAGATCGGCTTGTCTGCCTTTCGTGATTTGAAGGTGAAAGATGATTGAACAATAGAGTGCCCAGAAATTTGCACTCGCATGAAGTGATACTTGATTTGTGATATCGAGAATGGGCTTATAGATGCCATACAGAAGTTGCCAGAGAATCGTCAGAGATGGGCTTAAAGATGCCATCCGAAGAAGTGTCTATCACACAAGAGATTGCTTTGCGAGAACCCTTATAGCTGTTGTTGAGGAGGACTTCGCTGGGGAACGCCGGTCTCTATCTTGAGAGAAATAGAATTTTAGGAGCTCCAGTTGTCCGTTACTCTACTGAGGAACACTTCTAGTTTGGGAAGCCGAAATAAACTGCGTGTTTGGTCAGGGTACATGCTGCGCCGCGACTTACTGGGGAAATATGAAATCAATTGCATTTGATTGGGTCCCAATCTTACAGTGTTGTGGATTGTTGTCTGGGGATAAGGGAGGCCGAACCCGGATAGTAAGGTTAGGAGAAGGAACCTGAATAGTAGGGTTACTTCGATATGAAAGCCTGGATAGTAGGGCTGTGAGAAGGAACCCGGATAGTAGGGTTACTTCGATATGAAAGCCTGGGTAGTAGGGCTGTGAGAAGGAACCTGGATAGTAGGGTTACTTCGATATGAAAGCCTGGATATTAGGGTTGTGAGAAGGAACCTGGATAGTAGGGTTACTTAGATATGAAAGCCTGGGTAGTAGGGCTGTGAGAAGGAACCTGGATAGTAGGGTTACTTCGATATGAAAGCCTGGGTAGTAGGGCTGTGATAAGGAACATGGATAGTAGGGTTACTTCGATACGAAAGCCTGGATAGTAGGGCTGTGAGAAGGAACCTGGATAGTAGGGTCACTTCGACATGAAAGCCTGGGTAGTAGGGCTGTGAGAAGGATCCTGGATAGTAGGGTTACTTCGATATGAAAACCTGGATAGTAGGGCTGTGAGAAGGAATTTGGATAGTAGGGTTACTTCGATATGAAAGCCTAGATAGTAGGGTTATGAGAAGGAACCTGGATAGTAGGGTTACTTCGATATGAAAGCCTAGGTAGTAGGGTTGTGAGAAGGAACCTGGATAGTAGGGTTACTTCGATATGAAAGCCTGGGTAGTAGGGCTGTGAGAAGGAACCTGGATGAGGTTGCATTTGTTGCCAATGATTACTCTATTTAGCTTTGAGTGTTGATCATGGACTTGTTGGAAATTGTTGATAATAATGTCTTTTCTGAAAGAAATACAGGGTTAGTTATATGTGATGCATGAGATGCATTGTATGCTGACGTTCTCAAAATAAATGAGACTATGTTATATGTGATGTATGCATATGTCATGATGTATGAACATGAAATGCTGACGTGATAATCTGAATTTGGGAAAATAAATCCCTAATTGCTATGAAAACCATAGTTCCTCCACCTCTGTTGGGGATGGTGAACAAAGATGACCGTGCTGGAGATTTGCCCCTTGGTGGGTAAATATTCTGCCGGACATGACTCTGTCTGAGGATAACTCTGTTGGAGAGGAGATACTCTGTTGATAGATCTGCCGTCTTGGAGAAATAACTCAGTTGGGGATGAATTTCTATTGCTGGTGATAAACAAACTCTGCTTGGGGAAAATTTTGCCGACTCACTCGCGATTGTGATCCTCGGCTGGGGAGAGTTGTGTCCTGTTCGAGAAAGCTAACACCACTGTCTTTGGACACTTTTTACTCTGTGGGGAGTGTATGTACCACTTCTCATGCTCTCCATCTGGTTCTGTCCCTGTACCTAATGGGCAAAGTAACCGTAAAGCTCGGACACATCTTGTTTGTCCCTGTTCCTGGAATTACGAGTAATTGTCTTTTGTTTTTTTATGTAAATATTTATGAACATCAATTATCTCCAAATGCATATATCAAAAATGAATCATTGGACGTTCTTGCAAAATAAAACAGAAAAAGAAAAACAATTTGAAATTTCTTGTAAAAGTGAATTGTATTGATTTTTGAAGTTGGCCCGTAATAGGCATTTTTGTACGAAGAGGCGGGTGCCCTAGTAAGAGAACGCCGCCGAAAGTCAGAAATTATACAATTTGTGAAAGAAAGAAAAACAGCTATGTGAAACGACCCTATTGGGTTCCAACTCTGCTATTGCCTTTATATCTTCAAGCGTCTCATCATTTTGCTACTTGGTCGAAGGCAGATCAGATTGATTAGAGCTGTTTGAGCTTGATAGTCGATATCGAAGTCTGGTTGCGAGATGATCCAATGAGACATAGTGTTACGCTTTAATCCCTAATTTTTTCCTGGACCGCCCTTTCGGGTTTTCGATCCACCAGGATACCCTTTTTTCCCAAGTCGCCCTTTCAGGTTTTCGACTTGCCGGGTGTACAGTCTTTTTTCATTTTCATCCCTTACTTTTGCCCGAACCCTTTTGGTTAGTCGGGAAGCCCTTATTTTTGCCTAGGCCAGTCAACCTAGCGGGTCTTTGATTATGCGTAGTATCTTTTCACTATGTCTGCATTGACGGGGTGAGGAAGTTCGTCACCATCCATGGTGGTTAGAATCATAGCTCCTCCCTAGAAAATGTTCTTAACCACAAATGGGCCTTCGTATGTGGGGGTCCATTTGCCCCTGGGATCACCTTGCGGTAGTATGATGCATTTGATCACTAGATCCCCGACGATATTCTTGACGTCTAACTTTCTTGTTAAAAGCCTTCATCATTCGTTTTTGATACGTCTGACCATGACAGATAGTAGTAAGTCTCTTTTCATCGATTAGATTCAGCTGATCAAGTCAGGTTTGGATCCAGTCGTCTTCGTTCAAACCCGCATCCTTCATGATCCTGAGAAAGGGTATCTGGACTTTGATGGGTAGGACTTCCTCCATTCCATACACCAAAGAGTAGGGTGTTGCCCCTGTCGATGTCCTTGCCGAGGTACGGTACCCATGAAGAGCAAATGGTAACATCTCATGCCAATCTTTGTATGTCACCATCATCTTCTGCACAATCTTCTTGATGTTCTTGTTAGCCGCTTCAACAACCCCATTCATCTTCGACCGGTGAGAAGAGTTGTGATGCTGAATATTGAACTGTTTGCAGAGCTCGGTGATCATTGTATTATTGAGATTTGTACCATTGTTAGTAATAATTCTCTCGGGTACACCATATCGACAGATCAGATTGTGTCGGATAAACCGTGCCACGACGTTCTTGGTTACTGTAGCAAAGGAAGCTGCCTCAACCCACTTTGTGAAATAATCAATTGCTACCAGAATGAAGCGATGCCCGTTAGACGCAGTAGGTCTGATCTCTCCAATCATGTTGATGCCCCACATTGCAAAAGGCCATGGAGCCGTCAAAACATTCAGGGGAGCCGGAGGTACATGCACCTTATCAGCATAGACTTGGCATTTATGACAGGTTCGAGAGTGTTGATAACAATTGGCTTCAATAGTGGACCAATAATATCCTGCCAGTAGGATTTTCTTCGCCATAGTATGTCCACTAGAATGGGTTCCGAAGGTACCTTCATGTAATTCTGCCATGATTCTTTCTGCCTCGCTCTTGTCCATGCACCGTAGTAAGGTTGAATCATGGTTACGCTTATAGAGGATACCATTACTAATGAAGAACTTCGTAGTGAATCTTCTAAAAAACTTCTTATCATTAACAGATGCCCCCTCATGGTATTCTTGAGCCTCAAGATACCTCTTTACCTCGTGAAACCAGAGTTTATCAGCTACCTCTTCAGCCTCAATGTCACAGCAGTGTGCGGGTTCATCCAACCTCTCAATGGTAACCTGGGGAGCCTCATTGTCCCACCTGACTTTGAACATAGAAGACATGGTAGCTAGCGCGTCCGCTAACTGGTTCTCTTCTCTTGGGAAATGTTCAAAGGTTATATCCTCAAAGTGTGGGAGCAACATCAGTATATACTCTTTGTAAGGAATAAGTTTTGGGTGCTTCGTATCCCACTCGCCTTTGATCTAACTTATCACCAGAGCGGAATCTCCGAATACACTCAAGAACTTAATCCTTAGGTCAATAGCAGCTCGAAGACCCATGATACATGCTTCATACTCCGCTATATTGTTGGTGCAGTTAAAACATAATCGGGCAGTAAACGGAGTATGAAAACCCTCAAGAGATATAATTAAGCGCCAATTCCGTTACCCAATGCGTTCGAGGCTCCATCAAAATACATAGACCATCGGGATCCCTTCTCGGGTCCTTCATCCGGTCCAGGCTCTTCACAATCGGTTACCAACATGATATTCTCATCTGGGAACTCGAAATTCATGGACTGGTAGTCATCCACGGCCTGATGCGCCAGATGATCCGCCAATAAACTCCCCTTGATTGCTTTTTGGGTTGTGTATTGGATGTCGTATTCGGTCAAGATCATCTGCCATATTGCTATCCTTCCAGAGAGAGCAGGCTTCTCGAAGATATACTTGATCGGATCTATCTTTGATATCAACAAGGTGGTGTGAGTCAGCATATACTATCTCAGCTGGCGAGCAGCCCATGCCAAAGCGCAGCAAGTTTTCTCAAGCAATGAGTATCGGGTCTCACAGTCGGTAAACTTTTTGCTAAGGTAATAAATAACATGCTCTTTTTGGCCAGACTCGTCATGCTTCCTCAGCACGCACCCCATTGAATTTTCTAGCACTGTCAAGTATAATATCAAAGGTCTTCCTTCAACTGGAGGCATCCGAATTGGTGGTTCTTGAAGGTATTCTTTGATTCTTTTGAAAGCGGTCTGGCATTCATCATTCCACTCTACCACTTGATCTTTCTTCAGCAGCTTGAAGATTGGTTCACAAGTAGCAGTCAGATGTGAAATGAACCTGGCGATATAATTCAGACGTCCCAAGAAACCTCTGACTTCTTTTTCTGTGTCGGGTACCGGCATCTCTTGTATGGCCTTTACCTTTGTAGGGTCCACATAAATACCTTTGTCACTGACAACAAAACCCAGAAGTTTACCAGACCTTACCCCGAAGGTACACTTGTTCGAATTCAACCTCAGCTTGTACGTCTTCAACCTGTCAAACAGTTTCTGGAGATGATCGAGGTGCTCTTCCTCCGTATGGGACTTAGCTATCATGTCATCAACGTAAACCTCGATCTCATGGTGAATCATATCATGGAACAAAGCGACCATGGCGTGTTGATAAGTTGCCCCAACATTCTTCAACCCAAAAGGCATTACCTTGTAACAGAAGGTGCCCCATTGTGTAACAAAGGTTTTCTTCTCCATGTCTTCAGGAGCCATCTTGATCTGGTTGTAGCCAGAAAAACCATCCATGAAGGAGAATATCTTATGCTGTGCGGTGTTGTCGACTAGAACATCAATGTGAGGAAGCGGGAAGTCATCCTTGGGGCTTGCCATGTTCAAGTCTCTATAGTCCACACACATCCATACCTTACCGTCCTTCTTAGGTACAGGAATAACATTGGCAACCCATTGCGGATAAGAAGTAACAGCTAAAAATCCGGCGTCAAACTGTTTCATGACCTCTTCCTTGATTTTCTCTGACATTTCAGGGCGCATACGACAGACCTTCTGCTTTACCGGAGGGCAGTCTTCTTTGGTCGGCAGGCGATGTACCACAATATCAGTGTCTAGACCGGGCATGTCTTCATAGGACCAGGCGAAGATCTTGACATAGTCGTGTAGCATCTGTATTAACTGTTGCTTGACACTAGGCTCCAGATTCACACCTATTTTAACCTCTTTCCTGTCTTCCTCTGTACCCAAATTCACCGACTCAACTGTCTCTTCATGAGGCTGTATGGCCCTTTCTTCCTGCAGTAACAGTCTAGCAAGTTCTCCAAGCACCTCACAATCATCCTCACCTTCGTCCTCGGCTTGATTGATCAGAATTTCAAAGTCATAACTGGCAGTAGCAGAACTGTTACCAATGGGATCCAGAGTGGATATGGATCTGCATTATGATACGTGAGTGTGTGTAAGAGAATAGCTGTTTTGATAAAGTGAGAGACGGGAAAGAAAAACAAGGAGCGCAAAATTTGTAATGCAAGAAACGTCCAATGTTTTATTAAAGATATATGAAAATGACAAATAATAATCCCTCACAAGCAAAGCCAAGGTGCCTCGGGCAAGGCACCGGGCCACAAAGTTCCAAACTGTTTATTACAAATCTTAAAACAAAAGTCAATTACTGCGGAATAAAAGAAACAGGTATGAAGTCCTTCGCCGTCCAGTTATTCAGTCCACCATTGGTTATTGGGTAGATCCAACTGTCGATGTCTGAATCCTCTTCACTGCCTTCAATTGCATTAATTCCGTGATTGCTGATGTGTAGAGGAGGTCTTCCAATCCGTGCGTGCCTAACAATCCTCTGAGCCCCTGTGGTAAAGCCCAAACCAAATTTGTCAGTTTTGTGAGTGAAATCAGGGAGCTGGCCCCAATTGGTACACCCACCTTCTTCAATTACAGCCCTGGCGTCTTTGAGAGAAGCCATCTTCAATGGAGGTTTGCCGGTAGTAACTTCAGTTGATGCCGAGAACTGAGGGACCTCTTCGAAATTTTGACAGGGCGTTTCTATGAATTCCCCGTCCATCTCCATGTAGCAGAAGGAATTAATATGACTCACCATATACTCCTCTTCACCTTGTACCGTTACAATCTTTCCCTTCGCCAGATATTTCAGCATTTGATGGAGCGTGGAAGTAACTGCCCCAGCCCTATGGATCCAAGGACGACCCAGTAAGCAAGAATACGATGGTCTGATATCCATCACGTAGAAGGTGGACCCAAAAGTCTGAGAACCCACTTTGACAGGGATGTCCACCTCCCTGTGCACCATTATTTTTGACCAATCAAAAGCCCTTACCACAATATTACTCGGCTTTAGAATCAAACCTTCACAATCCAGACGGTCTAGCGCTTTCTTCGGCAGAACATTCAGTGAGGACCCGATATCTACCAGCACATGGGTCATAGTGGTTCCCCTGCACTCGATCGAGATGTGTAGAGCATCATTTTGATTTCTCCCTTTAGAAGTCAAATCCGCATTTGAAAACCCTAGCCCGTTGTCAGAAGTCAGGCTAGCCACACAATCTTTGAACTGATCTGCAGAAGTTTCCTGCGGCACATGCGCAGTCTTGAGAAATGCAATCAAAGCCTTCGCATGGGCTTCAGAACATAACAACAAGGACAACATGGAGATCTTAGACGGGGTCTTCCCCAGCTGCCCGACTATGTTGTAGTCGCTTTTCTTGATAATTTTCAATATGTCCTCTATCTCTTGTTTCGAGGTTTCTACAATGATCTTCTTAGGTGCCTCCGTTCGGGCAGGCTCACCTATGATTTCTTTGCCTTGTGTCCCAGATGGCTCGGCGACGGGGGTGATAACTGGAATAGGAACTGGAGCAGTAGTTGACGTACCAACAGATGGAATGACAATAGGTTCGTGGATAGTCGTAGGGGAAATCTCAGGAGAAAAGAGTCTTCCACTTCTGGTGACCTTGCTAGCCCCAACAATATTAGTGATATCCGTATCGGCTTCTTCATTCCTCAGATCTTGTTTAACACCATGGTAATATACATCAGCACCGTAATGCCATGGGATAGCCTTATCTGAGGTATATGGGATGGGACCCGGAGTGATGATTATTAACGGAGCAATTTTTGGAATAGGTGTAACCCTAATAGGTTTTCTCGAGGAAACCTTGGAAGGATTGGCGGAAATGGTTATGATGGCAACATCTTCAAACGGAATCATAGTCTTCTCAAACAAAATCTGTTTATTATCCATCAGGCGCTGAACACCCGATTTCAATAAACAACAACCGGAAGGCAGGATCGCACACATGTGGCAACCTTCACCACAGCCTGAAAATAAACCGGCCAACAACAAATTCTTCTTAACCGTCATCAAAGGAGTAGAGATTTCTTTCGCAGAGGTCACAAACGAATCGGTGTCCATAACATTGACTCCACGACCATGTTTAGGCATAGGAGCAGTTATAACGTTTGGCTTTTCCAGAGCATCAAACTCAATCTCTTTAGCTTCCAGCAAATCTTGCACTTTATTCCTCAGAGCCCAGAAATTGTTTGTATCATGGCCTGGGCTCTCTGAATGGTAGGCGCATCGTGCGTTGGGATTGTATCTGGGAGAAGCGGTGTTTGGATTCTTGGGAGCCTCTTTCAAGGTTGCCAAGTTGGATTTTAACAGATGAGGCAGAACTTCAGCCAAAGTCATGTTGATGCGGGTAAACTGTCGTTGTGGTCTTTCTACACTTTGCTGATTGTTGCGTTGAGGAGCAACCATGGGTCTTGGTATCACTATAGCATTTACCGCTTGACGGTGTTCATGCTTGCTTTGGCCCCTCGGGCCGTAGACTGCACTAGCTTCCTTCTTACCGGTGAAAGGCTTCTTTGCTGCACTGGACGAAGCATCCTTCTGTATCTTACCACTTCGGATACCAGCTTCTACTCTCTCTCCAGTCAAAATCAACTCAGTAAACCCAAATGACGAACTGCCGATTAAGTGATTAAAAAATGGACCAGATAGCGTCCCTAGAAACATGTCTACCAACTCCCTATCAGACAAAGGGGGTCGGACTCTTCCAGCCAAGTCTCTCCACTTTTAAGCATAGTCCTTAAAACCTTCACCTGCACCCATAGACATACCCTGGAGCTGAGTACGAGTGGGAGCAAGGTCGGTGTTATACTGATACTGCCTGTAAAAAGCAGCAACAAGGTCTTCCCAGTTTCGGACACTGGCTCCTTCCAACTGATAAAACCATTCAAGCTGAGTCCCTGACAGACTATCTTGAAAGAAATGTACCCACAAATTTCTATAAGCAGTATGGGGTTGAATCTTTCGGACATACGAGCGGAGATGGAGTTTTGGACAGGATACTCCATCGTACTTGGCGAAAACTGGAGCTTTGAACTTATGAGGAATGACCACTCCCGATACCAGTCCCAATTCTCCGAAATCCAAACCAGGGATTTTCTGAATCTCCATAGCACTCAGACGGTATTCTAGCTGCTTGTACCTATCCTCAGTAGGAGGATATTTCTCGTCATCGTAATCTGTATCGTTATCAGAAACTGTTGGACTAGGGTCCTTTACCCTCTCTTGGTTCTCCCCGTCCTTGGATGAGGAGGTCAAATCAGCTGCTTGTCTCAACCTTTCTCCGAATCTTCTACCCATGTTCAGAATCCCGACCTTCTTCTTCTTATTTTTCTCTTTCAAAATAAGGGTCTTCAAATCCCCTTTCCCTTTAGCCATACTTATGAACATCTGTTGGAATTGGGCGTTTTGTGCCTGAAGATCTTTGATGGCTTGATCGGAAGACATTTCTGCTATAATAAACAGCGAAGAAGATGAGAAACCTGTAATGGTACCTGTAATGATGTGCATGATAATGGGATGAGCATGTAATGATTTCAAAGACTTTGGGAGATTTAAATTTGCAAACCAAAAATAAACAAACTTTATTAGATTAACTTTTAAAGGTTCAACAATGCCTTTAAGGCGTTACAAAGAAGTAAATAAAACAAGATCTAAAACTAGAAAAATCAAAATCAAAAGTCCCATGGACGCTTCCTCTTTGTGCCAATGTAGTCATTGATCACTCTTTCCTCCTCGAGCTGCCTGGTGAGCTTCAAAATCTTCCTTTCTTGCTCATGGTACTTTTCCCAGTAAGTATCCCGCTCATTCTTTAGCTGAATCCATGACCTCTGCAACTCCCCAGGATCAGTGGGCATGTAAGGATAGAGAACCGTGTAAGGAATTCCTTCTTCATTAGTGGGCTCTACAATCACTGGTAACACGGCCTTATAGGGCATCCCAAGCTTCTGGGCACGAGCTCGGACCCATTGGAGGTAAGGCTGCATAGGAAGGGAGGTCTTTGGTCCCAACTCTTGGGGGTCAGATCTGTTCAATATGCCCTAAGCTCGTATAAACCTCCGGCGGTGCTCCTTAATGTCCTCCTTGTAGTCAAATACAATATCCTCAAGAAGCAGCTCATGGGGACCATCTCTCCGAGCACGACCAAATTGTCGCAAAGCTAGACAAGGATTGTAAGTTATACCCCCTCTGATTCCGAGCAACGGGACATTAGGGTATCCCCTACAACGGTCAATAACAGCAGTGTCTTCCATAGCCCGGGAACACCAAAGAATATCTGTATGAGCAAGTGACATTATTCTGTAGGACCAACCCAAACCTTCTTCGTTCTTCAGCACATATTTAGGGAGGTGAGAAATAAACCACCTTGACAGCAACGACATGCAACACATAAGAGTCCCTCTTCTCCTCACGGTACGAGTATAGAGGGCATGCAAGATATCACCCAGCAGGGTAGGCACATGATTGTGAGAAAGGAAAATCTTGACAACATTCACATCTACAAATGAATCCGGATTCGGGAAGAGAACCAAACCATAGATAAGGAGAGCCAAGATATCTTCAAAATCCTGAAAATCCAAATTATCCCAGAATAGCTGAGCCTGGTCTATCAAAAATTTGGCTAGAAAACCTCCAACCCCGCTTCATGTTTCCCAATTGGATACTACATCAGCCCGTTTCAAATGCAGAGCTGAGGCAATATCTTCTGGTCTAGGAACTTCTTCCATACTTGTGAAGGGTACCTGTTCAAGAATGGATATGCCCAATAGGTGAGAGAACTCTTCCAAGGTGGGAACCAGCTGGTAATCTGGAAAAGTGAAGCAATGATGCACAGGATCGAAGAACTGGAAAAGTACACTCATCATCTGCTCATCAAGATTTGAAGTAACCAGGATGAGAAGTTGACTGTGTCTCTTAATGAACATAGAAGTCTCAGAAACTCTTGAGGCTAGCTCTTTAAGTTGAGCAGGTATTGCACAAAGTTGACTCAGATGGTATTTCTACGCACGGAAGCCATAATCTGCAAAACAGAACAAAGATAAATCCCCTTGGTCTTTGAAATGGTTAGTGTAATGAAGTATGAATGCCATGTTATGATGCATGATGTCATGGTAAACCACATGTATAACAAACATAGATATTGCAAACACAGTCAAATCACACAAACCCCTTAGGTTTAAGGCTTGCATGAGGTGAAAGGTAGTACCCTCTTGAAGTTAAGTTGGTTTCAACCTGTCCTAGAGAAAGTAACCAGGTTCTAGAGGATCTCAATATCAATGACCATTCTCCATCGGTCATGGTTTCAGCTCACACAATCTTTTCTTGCGGCCGGAACTATCTCGAGAGTATGGTCTCAATGAGTGTCGCATCGAGTATCAACCAGTTCCTAGCTTTACACCGAGGCCGCCTATCTCACTACTTTCTAATGGCCAAGTTGGTCGATTAAAAGTTCTAAGGTCAGTTGATGCTTAATGACACCACGTAGCGGCCCCGTATTCTCCCCGTTTCTCCACAAGGGATACCAGTACCAACCAATGTGCCACATCAATGTAGCTATTGCTTCAACCGTATCGTTCTATGCTGTACAGTTCCCTCACAATTTATTTCTACTTACCTAAAGGGTGTCCCCAGATCCGGGTTAGGATCTATAGTAACTCCCACATAAAAACCCTTAAAAGTAAAGCAATCAAAGTAATCAAGAGAAGCAATTATGATGAACTAGATCCTAAGGTATACCCCCACTTATTAATTCCCCAACAGAGTCGCCAGTTCTGTGATACAGTGGCAGAACCGACTATTTTGAAATGCTGGTTTGCGTTTTGCATTTGCAAAATGTCGTGGTAAGCAAGAGTCACCACCGACTTTTATTTCATCCAATCGGAAAGGAAAAAAGTACAGAAAAAATCCTTTTTCGAGATTTGAGTACGGGGGGTAGATTATAGAAAGGGAAGGTATTAGCACCCTTTCTATCCATGGTTTTCCATGGGCTCTTAGGTACTTGCTCATTCTTAAATTGCTTGTGTATGTGCTTTGTTTTGAAAAGTTTGACTTTGTGATAACCCTTGTATCAGTCCTCAAAGGTGTGACGAAGTTGTTTTGAAAATTGCTTTGAAAATGTGTAAGTGTGAAGAGTTTTGATTTGAGCAAGTAACAACTAGCATCTACTTACTCGAAAAAAGATCGTTTCTATTCTTGTCTCCTTTAGACAGCGCTATCCTACTATTGAGAAATAGGTAGCACCGTCGTTGGAATTGTAAGGGTCAATTTGAAAGGGACATACGAACACTAAAGCAATGTTAGGACACCATAGTAATTACCCTAGAGTCTTAAGATCATATTCGAGGCAACATTTCCGAGGCAACACTTCCGAAGCAACATTTCCGAGGCAACATTTTCGAGGCAACATTCGAATGGGACATTTTGATCTTTTTAGACTGGAGGGCAACGACTAAGACACCCTATGCTTAATGGTCGTTTACCGAAGGCAACCGAAGTGAGAGTATACCCTAGGAGTGATATGTGCGGGTGATTTGTTTTCAATTATTTATCTTTACACATTAGGGTTTTCTAACCGTATTAATTTGTCATGCATTCTTGTCATACAATCCTATTAGCATACATCTAAACAGTTAAATATTTGTGGGAATTAAAAGTGCGAGAAAATAAATCTACGCTATTACAAGGCTTCGGGGAGGGGGATTAATTACATAGCCAAAACCCGGGAATTTAACAGTGAATAAAACCCTGAATTAAACTATTACAAACCATGAACAGTTACAAAAATATTGTCAAAATAAATAATAAGCGCGCGGCGAATTAAATACGAAACGACTAGGGTTTTGACCCTTGACTAAACCTATTTGCGATTGATTAAAAAAATGTTTTTGTCATTTAAGAAAATAAGGAAACCATTAAATTAAAAAGAAAATCCTAATTCTAATTAATTTAAAATTAAGAAAAATAAATTAATTTTAATCTAAAAACCTATTTTTGTATTTTTATTTATTTGAGAAAAATAAAGAATTAAATCAAGAATTTAACCTAATTTCTATTTAATTTTATTAAAAAAAACAAGTTGAAATTGCCCTAAGTTAAACTAAATTAAATTACATTAACAAAAATAAATTTGATACAAAATCTAATCCTATTTTTTTATGATTTTGAAAAAAAGATTAATTAGTGAAAAAATAATTAAAGAAAGTATTAAAAGAATTAAAAATAAATAAATAAAGAAGGATGAGATGGGCCTGTATTTAGCAATTGGGGGGGGGGGGGGGGGGGGGGTGATGTTTGAGATTTGAGCCCAAACAAAATCCTGGCCTTTTTGACTTTGCCCAAATCCAGTGTGCATGCTTGACTCAGGCGCATGGTGGTCCTCCCAAAGTGGTATGTTGATCTGGGGACATTGATGAATTAGAGGGCCAGATCTTGATGGTGCACGATGAGCACCTTGTCTTGCAAAGCATTAGATTTCCTGTTAAAAAACATTAAGAATGAAGGTTGGGACCTGGGAATCGAACCCAGGTCCTTTGCACTTTCCCCCTGCACGCTTACCAACTAAGCTAAGTGTTTTGTTTGTATATACAATAAAACATAAATATTATATAATGAAAACTCTAAATCCTGAAGAAAAAAAATGCACTAAATTTAAATGGCCCAACCAAAGGATGACACGCATCATCGTCTACCCCCCATCCGTCGTTTTAGGTAAACAAACTTTTACCTACATACACTGGCTGTAGGTATATCCCTGTCCATCTCCAAAATCGTGTGTGTTGTACCCCAAAATTTGCCCTCCAATTTCCTCAACATTTTCTCACCACCAGACCTTTGAAGATCAAGATTCAGTTAGGGTTTCCTCTACTCAGGACTTCTCCTTGCACTATGGACCCAAATTAGGGTTTGTGTTTGAACAAAGATGTTTTGACCTAAAATGCCTAAGATGACTTTCATGCTTCATGTTGGACTCCCAAGTTTATCCATACCAAGTTTCAAGTCTTGATTCCAAGTTTTGCCCAGTCAATTGGACAGATGACCTAGAAATCAGCTGTATTGGGGAAAAAGTCAACTGTGGCCAATTGACAGTCAAATCTCATGAAAATTGACCCACATCAACATTATGAACTCATATGGACCATTTGATCAAGTTTGGATCACAATTCCACAAGAAATTTGATCAGATCACCAAAAGGGCAAAATGGTCATTTTTAGGATTTTGACTGCACAAAGGCAATTTTTGACTGTTTGACCTAGCCAATGGCAAACCAAGATCACATATGGACTCAAGGACCCCATGGAATTGTCTTGACATGCTCAACAAACTCAAAAGATCCCAAGTACACAAGATTGACAGTTGAATTTCCCAGTCAATTGATCAATTTTGACTGTATACTGAAAAGTCAAACTTTGACTTTTTGGTCAAAATCAAGAGTCAAGATTCATTTTTCATCAAAACATGCAAAATCATGAAACTTGTTCACCAAGAAACCAAGAAATGCAAATTAGGGTTTGAAATGGAATTTTTCATAACTTAGAATTTTTCTAAGTTATGGAAAACCCTAATTTTTTCCCAACTTTGCCCCACTTTTTCACCATGATTCATTTGGATTCAAACAAAAGTCAAAAATGAAAGTTGTAGCTTGTTACATAATCTACAACTTTTATTCACAAAGTTTTCCCAAATGAGGCTTGTATCTCAAGTTACAAATTTTTGAATAAGGGCACTAAACCATTCTTAACTTAGTAAATTTTTGACCTATTTTGACAAGGTTTTCTACCCCACTTCAAGGCCATTTTCCATACACTTCCACTTGGAATTTCAAATTGCACTTCAAATATGGATTGTAGTACACATTCCAAGCTTTCCAAAATGTCCAAGAACTTCTCAAACAACCTCATGGTTAGGGAGAATCGAATTTCACAATATGGCAAAAACTCACTTTGTTCCATACCAAGTTACATGTCCATAACCTTGCAATTTGAACTCAGCATGCCTTAAGCTAGATTACAGGTCTTTTATCTCATCTACACTCCATAATTTAATGCATATTCTTTGTGCCAAGACCATGTTCTTTGAGTTCAAGCATTGTCTAAAGGTTTAATCCCAAAGTAGATAAAGCAAATTAGCCATTTTTGTAAAAGTTAGCTTTATGTCAAATTGAAAATCCAACAAGTACATTGCAAATCTGATTGGCACAAGATTATGAGCATAACACACTGATCAAGGAGGGATTATGCAGCACATTAGGAGGTCCTCTACATGCCTAGAAACACAAGTTGGCTTTTGTTGCTTAAAGTTGAAGAAAAGTGCCATAACATCACACAACTCTCATCTCAGCAAAAACCAGCTTAGGAAAACTTGTCAAACACATTCCAAACAATCACCTTGCCCTAAAACACGAGCTAAACACCTTCCAAACCTCATCAAACCAAAAAACATCATCAAAGTGCAAAAACAGAGTTGCGTTTGCAGATTGAGTTTCAACTCTCAATCCTCTCAAGCATTCTTGCCCAAACCAGTTCACACACCTTCCCTACCATCTATGCAAGCTATCCAAAAACTAAAACACGATCTGTAACATCTCCAAGCCACTTCACCATTTTTATTTTTCTGTTTTGCAGTTGAAGTTCTCTAGCACGACTCAGGGAGTTTTAAGACAAGAACTTGGAATAGCATCCTTACACTTCAAGGAAGCTATACAAATCATCATCTTGCTCTGAAAACCCCTCCATTGCAAAGCACGATTCCAACTGAACAGGTATATTCATGGAGTTCTATCTCTCAGTATAGGCATTGTTAGCTTTAGGTTTGTGAAGGAAACATGTCACAATCATAGCCCTGAACATGCCCATATGATTAGATTTCATTTATATTATGTATGCTTAGAGAATTTTGGTTCTGAACATTGATGAAAAGTTAGGTCAGAAATTGGGGGAGAAGAAATTCTCCCTCATCTTAGAGAGTTAAGTCAAGTTCTTTACATGGTTGAATTCGTCTTCTCATGCTCTACACTTTTCATGTTATGAGTTTTGCTTGAAAGTCCAGGAATCAAGAGATAGAAAACGCGCGTTTTTTGAACATTGTTTGCTGGAGGTTGAAGAAGACAGGTCTTCTGGGCTGGGCCTGGAATATTTTTCTTATTTGCACCACATAATTGCTTTTACACCCCCAAGGCCCATTTGCTTATTTCTTTGACTTTTTGACTTTTTCTTTTTTTGATTGACTTTGTTTATTTTTTCTCATGACATTAAAAATATAAAAATATTTTTTCTCACTATTTTTGATTTTGTTAGGCATTTATTTAATTTTCTTTTAGTTTATACATAAATAGATATATATATATATATATATATATATATATATATATATATATATATATATATATATATATATATATATATATATATATATATATATATATATATATATATATATATATATATATATATATATATATATATATATATATATATATATATATATATATATATTTTGTTTAAAATACTAAAAAAATAGTACAAATGCATTTCTATACATTTTTATTTTTGTTTTACTTTCTGAAAATATTTTATAGAAAAAATTACTTTTTTTTATTTAATATTAAATATTATTATTTTTTATATATAATACATATTTAGAACTTAATACATAAATATATATATTTATTAATATACTTAGAATAAAATACTAAAAATATACATATTTTATTTTATTAAATATTAAACACTAAAAAAATCATTTTTGACAAATACTTCACTTTATTTTATTTTGTACATAATAAATAAATACTTGTATTAAATTAAATAATAATACTTTTCATTTAATAGAAATTAGGGTTTGCCCTAAATACATAAAAATTCCAAAAAGATAATACTTTTTATTTTGTTTATTTGACATATAAAAAAATACTTTTTTTTCATACAAAACATTTTTGCATCTTGCATATTTTATTCCATTTTTTTATTTAATTATTGTACATTAATTAAATTGTATAAATTCAAAATTGATGTAATAGTTTTAGGTTTAAATTCCTTGTCAAAATCCCCATTTGAAACATTGTACCCCCTCCCTATATTATTGTGTTATAATAGCGTAGGAATTTAAATTTCGCATTTTATCGCTTTCTAAATATACAATGTTAGAATTAGGGTTTATATGCGAATAAAATGAACAAAATAGTTATGACCTAATCTCAAGACAAACAAGCATGAAAATGGACACACAAATCACACTTGCACCCCCTAGGGTATTCCACTTGCTGCCTTTCAAAATTGGGCCATATTGCATGTTAGGTCTCTTTGGGCAAAACAAACAAATCAAATGATCATAGTCCCTCGATGACGCTTTCAAAATGTTGCCTAAATAAATGATCAAGTCCCTTAAAGAAAATGCCCAAAGATACTTGGCACCATTGCAATTATGGTCTAAACGATGACCCGCGCCCGTCCCTTTCACATCCTAACATGAGATTGTCCACCAAATACAATGGTGGAACAAACTTATTAAAAGGGTTAAAACATAGCAATAAACTTTGAGAAATTTAGGAGTAGATAACCTCTTAGTTACTTGAATCAAACTTGCAAAAACAAAACACTTGCCTATTTTCTAAAACACACCTCACAACACTTTCAAAACAATCTTCAAAAACAAATGAAAACCTTTTCAAAAGACATACACCTTTGTATACATCCCAACATGGATCATTACAAAGGTTGCCACCACATTGGCTTCTTTTCAAAACATTTTTCAAACCCACACACACAAGAGCACCATTTCAAATAATTGAAAATAAAAGGCAAAGTGATCTAAGCAAGTAACTAAGAGCCCATGGATAACCATGGATAGAAAGGGTGCTAATACCTTCCCTTTCTATAATCTACTCCCCGAACCCAAGAAAAATCTCAAAAGGTTTTTGCTGTGCTTTTTAACCTTTCCTTAGGATAAAATAAAAAGTCGGTGGCGACTCTTGCTCAACCGAAACATTTGCGAAAACAAATGCAAAACCCAAGTCAGTTCTCCCACCGTATCACAGAACTGGCAACTCTGCTGGGGAAAATTTTAAAAGTGGAGTAACCTTAGGGCTTAGATCACCCTCTTGCATGACTAATTGTTTGAAATGTTTGCTTTATACTTTGGCTCTATTTGTTTGGGTTTGCAATCCTACACCCGGATTTTGGGAAACATTCATAGATAGCAATACGTTGTGGAAACTGTGCGGGGTATACCGACACGGTCGAAGCAATAGCTATATTAGTGCGACATATTTGTGAGTACCGGTAACCCTTGAGTTCAATCAAGGAGAGTACGGGGCTGCTGAGTGATGTCACTAAGCACTAATGACCTAGAACCTTACTTGACCATCTTGGCCTTTTATTAGGGGTAGTGAGATGACCGGCTTTGGTGCAGTCCGAAGTTGGTAGATACTCGATACTACACTCATTGAGGGTTGTGTTCTTAGAATATTTTGGTCGCTAGTTAAGTGGCTAAACCAAAACAATGAACAATGAAAACAATCCAGTGATATTGAGCTCCTTAGAACCCGGTTACTATTTATAGGACAGGTTTTTAAGCCAACTACACTCAAGAGGGTACTTACCTATGAAACCCCATGCAAGCCTGAAACCAGGGTTTGGTGTGATTTGCTTGTACATATGTTTTGTGCATACATCATAAACATCATGAAGCATCATATGCATTCTCTAACCATTTCAAGGGTTTTGGATCTTCATCTTTGTTCTTATTTTGTAGGACATGGAAATTCCTCGCAGAAATACCATTCAAGTCAACCTCGTGAGAATCTCTCCTCAACTCAAGGAGATCACCTCAAGAATTCCGGAAAATTCATCCTTCAGTGAAAGACATGGTAGACTGCTCAGCCTAGTCAACACCAACATTGAAGAAGACATGATGAAAGTGCTATTCCAGTTCTTTGACCCTCTTCACCACTATTTCACTTTCCCTGATTATCAGTTGGTACCCACTTTGGAGGAGTTTTCTCAACTCCTGAGAATTCCTATCCTTAATCAACTACCATTCAACGGTACGGAAAAGGAACCAAAGCCGGAAGATGTTGCTCGAGCATTACATCTACAACCATCCGACATCAAGGGGCATTGGGAAACCAGAAGCGGCGTCAAAGGATTCTTAGCAAAATTCTTATTTGAGAAGGCACAAGAATGTTGGAACTCATTGGACCTACAAGCCTTTGAAGAGATTGTGGCACTCCTTATCTATGGGTTGGTCTTGTTCCCAAATCCTGACCAATTGGTAGATGTCAACGCCATCAAAATTTTCTTGTCCAGAAATCCAATACCGACATTGCTTGGGGACATTCTTCACTCATTTTACACACGAACAATGAGAAAGAGGGGTGTTCTCATGTGTTGTACTCCTATCCTTGCAAGGTGGTTTATTTCGCACCTTCCACAATCTGTCTTGAAGAATGACCAAGGTACAAGGTGGTCCCAACGGTTGATGACTCTTACTCATTCTGATGTGCATTGGTGTTCTCGGTCCAGAGAAAATGTCATCATTGTCGATCGTTGCGGAGAATTTCCTAATGTTCCTTTACTTGGAATTAGAGGAGGTATCACCTACAACCCTTTCCTAGCTTTGAGGCAATTTGGATATGCACTGAGGGATGGCCCTCATGATATGTTGATTCCTGACCTAGTTTTTGACTTCGACAACGATGCGCAAGGACTTCGCCAAAGATTCATCAGAGCTTGGGGAAAACTCAACAAGGTTGATAGCAAGACTCTGGGACACAAGAACTCCATCCCTCTTGAGCCCTATCTCAGGTGGGTACGAGCCCGAGCCCAAAGTCTAATGATGCCTTATCCTCATGTACTCCCAGTGATTAAAGAGCCCGTCAATGAAGGAGAGGTTCCCTACACCATCCTACATCCAGACATGCCTACATCGTGGGAGGAAATGTAGAAAAGCTGGATTCAGCTCAAGGAGGAACGGAACACTTTTGAAGCTAGCTATTACGCCAGTGAAAAGAAGGTTCTAGAGCTTACCCGCTGACTCCACGAGCAAGAGGCCCTCAATACCTGCATCGCACCAAAGAGGATGCGCAATGTCTTTCTGCCTTAGGAAGTTTATTTTGTAATATTTGGCCCATGGGGCATTTATGTACTGACAAATTTCTTCTTATAATATGACGTGCGTTCTTCTTTGTCTAAAACAATTTTGAATGTCCTAAATCCTTGAATGCATTGCATACATAAGCATACCATTCATCATGTGCATAAGCAGGTCTCATTCCAGGTTTCCTTATCTGTCTGCTGTTTATTTCAGTAGGATGGATCTCGAGCAAACAATCAAAGACCTACAGGCTCAGAATGCACAATTCCAGCAACTCCTGATGACCTTGGCTAAGGGTCAGGAGGATATCAAGACTCAATTGGGGAACAAAGACCCAGTGAAAAAGAAGAAAAAAAGACTCGGGGTGGCTACTTTGGGGAGAAGATTTGACGGAGAAGCTCGAAGAGTGCTTGAATTTCCTCCTACTTCTGATGAAGGGACCAGTAAGAGAGATGGAGCTGCGGTGCCTTCCGAGTCTGATGCGGAAGAAGAAGAGGTTGAAGAGGATGAAGATTATTCGGACCAGCAATACCCTCCAGCTGATGATAAATACAAAGGGTTAGAAGACAGATTAGCCGCCATGGAATTACAAAGAGTACCGGGTTTGGATTTTGAAGACTTGGGGCAGGGTAGTATCTCAGTTAATTCAAGCCAAAGAAGTAGGAGTCTCCTGTTCTAAACAATCAAAACCTTTGATATAAACCTGGGGCAGGGTAGTATCTCAGTTAATTCAAAAGAAAATGCGCATTGAAGTCGCAAACTCTCAGTTCGTAACACAACGAACGACGTCGAAAAAAGAGAAAGCATTCCTTCGGAATCAAAAGACCAGGGTGGTTCCCTAACACATAGGCAGTCAATCTCTCAAAAGAGAAAAGCCCACCAAGCCAAAACCTATAAAGGAGGCTTAAGAAAGCTGGGGCATCCCGCTGACAGTAATCCCGAAAACGGTAACAGTCAGGCAAAAGTTAGGGATAACAAATCAAAATCAAAATAGTGAGGTCATTACAAAATCCTCAACAACATGAAAAATGTTGGAAAAGAAAACAGAGATAATGACTGTCTCCCAAAATTCAAACCGGTGAACCATCGCCCAAAAGTCGTTCCAAACTCAAAACAGAGTGCGACGCACAATTAACTGAGCTTAGGTTGAAGAACATCACGAAGAGCGGGTGGGTACAAATACACTTTGAGCCTTTATCCTTTGTTTCTTAAACCGTGAACCAGGCCACGTTACAACCCTTCAAAAGTCCTAATTGAAGCATGGGTTAGTTCGAAAGCATACTGTTACAAAAGGTATCCTGACTCCTGTAGGGCTTTGCTCTAAATCTTGTGTTAACTTGTCTTATGAAAAGTTTTCTGCTAAAAAACGCATTTTTCAAAACTTCGAGACAAACATAAACTTTGCATTATTCGAATATCACTGTCTGCATTTAACCCCTTTTATTTGACAGCGAAGAAATTCATACAGCGAATGTTCGGAGGAACGAAAACTCTCTCAGTAAGTCTAAATCACTTCCAGAGGATAACACTTCCGTCAAATCTCCTATCAACAAGGGGCATGACATAGCACAATACAATTAATCTGGGGCAGTCCAGTCAAGATCCAACAGATCTTTCAAAGTTCAATTAACCTGGGGCAGTCCAGTCAAGGCCCAACAGATCTTTCAAGGTTCAAATAACCTGGGGCAGTCCAGTCAAGATTTCAAGAAATCTCTCAATATGCAGAGTAGTCTAATTCAAGATTCCAAACGACCACTTGGGGCACTCGAATGTCAAAAGTGTTCAACAAATCAACTACAACATTTCCAGACTCGATTCCTGTATCTAGCCAGGGCACGTCTGAAGAGTTCGAAGATTCGATTCCTGTATCCAGCCAGGGCATGTCTGTTGACGACTATTTCCAGATTCGATTCCTGTATCCAGCCAGGGCATGTCTGTTGACGACTATTTCCAGATTCGACTCCTGTATCCAGCCAGGGCATATCTGTTGACTACATTTCCAGACTCGATTCCTGTATCCAGCCAGGGCATGTCTGAAGAGTTTGAAGATTCGACTCCTGTATCCTGCCAGGGCATATCTATCAACTATCACCTTTCCAGATTCGACTCCTGTATCCAGCCAGGGCATGTCTGAAGAATTCCAGATCAACACCTGCAACAACCCAGGAAACATCTGTGAACGACCGATTGTAGACCAACACCTGTAATAAACCAGGATTTTATCTACATCACCACTTGGGGCATTCGAATGTCAAAAGTGTTCAAAATCCGATGCAGTTTTACACAAGCTCATCATCAGGAAACCCTACACCGGTTCCCCTGCAAGACTTCTGAAACAAGTTTACGGATTCTTCCCAACAACGGACGCCAATCTACCGACTTGTTCAGATTCTTATCAAGACTTCTGAAACAGTTTACGGATTCTTCCCAACAACGGATGCCAATCTACCGACTTGTTCAGATTCTTATCAAGACTCCTGAAAACAGTTTACGGATTCTTCCCAACAACGGACGCCAATCTACCGACTTGTTCAGATTCTTCTCAAGACTTCTGAAAACAGTTCATGGATTCATCCCAACAACGGATGTTAATCTATCAACTTGTTCAGATGCAACCTTTGAATTTAGTTCACGGACGCTTCCCAACAACGGATGTTGTTCTATTGCTGATTCTTCTCAAGACTTCTGAAAACAGTTTACGGATTCTTCCCAACAACGGACGCCAATCTACCGACTTGTTCAGATTCTTCTCAAGACTTCTGAAAACAGTTCATGGATTCATCCCAACAACGGATGTTAATCTATCAACTTGTTCAGATGCAACCTTTGAATTTAGTTCACGGACGCTTCCCAACAACAGATGTTGTTCTATTGCTGATTCTTCTCAAGACTTCTGAAAACAGTTTACGGATTCTTCCCAACAACGGACGCCAATCTACCGACTTGTTCAGATTCTTCTCAAGACTTCTGAAAACAGTTCATGGATTCATCCCAACAACGGATGTTAATCTATCAGCTTGTTCAGATGCACCTTTGAATTCAGAAGCCTCCCAACAACGGATGCTGCTCTTTACTGATTCAACTTCAAGATTTCTGAAAACAGTTCACGGGTTCTCCAAGTAAACGGATGTTAACCTATCACTTGTTCAGATTTTTCTCAAGCTAACCACCACGGAAGATCGCGCTCGCCAAAATTCTTCCTATCCCCAGCCGGGGAACCCCCTAGAATTCAATTCCCCTCAGAATTTAAGCTTCCTTCAATCCCCAGCGGAGTCAGACTTTCAAACTTTCTCCCCACAGAGTTTTGAGGAAGAAATTTTTGAATTCCCCAGTAAAGTCTCCAGGTTTACTTCCCGTCAAACCGAAGATTCTCAATCTGGTCTCCCCGGCATGAGTCTACTAGTTTGGAATTCCCCAGTAGAGGTCATCAGGAATTCTCTTCCCCAGCGACAGCCAAGGATTTATTTTCCCCGGCAGCGGTCAAGATGCTTTTATCTTCAGCCATCTCGGAATCATGTATCCTCGGAAAGATTAGCTCATCAGCTTACATGTGCATCCATCACATTCATAAACATTAAATGTCACATGCATTGCATCATGCATCATAACATTGCATACAACTAACCCGTTGCCTTTTCAGGTAAGATCAGTCGACAGACACAGATCATCTACTGAGATTCATCCAAAAAATAATTCAGATGTGACCCGGACACGGCGACATTCTGATACTTATTCCAGGTTCATTCAGACGCATCAGCAGAAACCTTACACCGTTTCCTCTTCAATTTCTCAACTTCTGAAAACAGTTTACGGATTCTTCCCTACAACGGATGTCAATCTACCGACTGATTCAGACTCTTCTCAATTTTTGAAAATAGGTTACGGACGCTTCCCAACAACGGATGCTGCTCTATTGCTTATCCAATCCCAGATGGTTTACAGATTCTCCAGACATGGACGTCAGTCTGTTGCTTGTTCAGACCCCAATTCAGAGATATTCCAAAACAGGGATGCCCTTCTGATACTCGTCCACTCACCATTGACGTACAGTTCAACATCACCATATGGCATCTATAAGCCCATCCTCCTACCAGCAGTCGCCGAATGGCATCTGTAAGCCCATTCTCAGATGGCATCTCTAAGCCCATCCCCCGACAAAATTCTCTCGCACCAGATGGCATCTTTAAGCCCATCACCAAATGGCATCTTTAAGCCCATTCACCTCCACCGTCACCTCGACGAGCGCAAATTTTCTGAGCACATTAGTGTCCAATCTCCTTTTACCTTCAAGTCGCGAAAGGCAAACTTGCCAATCTAACTCTTCAGGTCAAAGAAGATTGAACAGGGGCAACTGTTGTACCCCAAAATTTGCCCTCGCGCTTTTCCACAAGAAATCTCAGCTTCAAACATTTCCTGACTTCTCAAACTGGCTCAAGAATCGGACAAACGGACTTTTTTGACAGTCAAGCAAAATTAGGGTTTTTTACTGATTTTCAGAGCTCTGAATTGTTTCATACAGTGGGCTTAGGGTTTGGTTAATTTTTGGTTCAATTTTGATCAAGCGAGCGTGATTTGGCATTTAATCCGGAATTAAGGTTTTATGGGCATATTCTCAGAAGAATTTAAATTCTATAGCACTTTGCGGTTTATTTCAAGAGTCGAGTTAAAATTCGCGTTATCTTGGTTTAATCAGCAAAAGAGACAGTGGCATAAATTCATTTTGTTTGGGCCAGTCAAAGAAGGGTTGCAGTTGGATTTACCGTACTTGCAAAGAATCAGTGTTTATGACAAATCAGTAAGAGGAAGCAATTGGTTTGAATTCACCAGTCCAAAGATATATGCAGTGTTGGATTCACAGTGCTTATGCGTTTGATCAGTCTATTTGGATCGACTGTTGTTTTGCTCTGGATGTTGAATAAGACAGACTTTAATTGATCAATGTTGTTTTATTTAAGTTATTTATTATTCTGAAATTAAATGATTGAATTTATTTTTCAATTGTTAATTCTAAGAATTTTAAATAAATAAATAAACAATAAAGAAATTAGAATTAATTGGATAATTTAAACTTTTATTGATGTTTGAATTATTTGTACAAATTGTTGTTTATTACAAACAATAATTTACATTTAATTTAAATATTACATAGAATGAAAAACTATCCTATTTTCTAAATATTCTTCGTGCTTCATTCCGCTCCGGCATTCCATCTTTCATCTGCAAAAAGAACAAGAAAAGTCAGAAAGCATTTAATTAAAAGACAGTAAAAGTTGCTCATCATTAGGGGCCACTGACTGGGATCAGTTGCCCTCTCTGCAAATCACGGGATTTCTCCCGGTTCACAGAGAGGGAAGATTATTTTTACTTCATGAAATGCAAATGTCAAAAAATGCATAAGTTACAAATTCAAGCTGCATAGAAATTCAAGATTCAAAATCCAATCCAAACTGAAAAAGTTCAAATCCAAAATTTCTATCCAAAAGCCAAGGCTACTGTCAAAATGCCCAAAGTCCACTCAAAGAAAGTCACAAGTACCCAAGCTGTCATGAAAAGATTTAGCCAAGATATCAAGGAAAAGGAAGTCAGCACACATAAACTGTCAAAAGAGATGAAGATGTAAAATGTAAAATGCAAGCAATCTAGAATCATCACTTCCCATCCAGGGCCCCTTCAGAAAAGTACAAACAAAAATCATATAAAAATCTTAAACTGTACTTTAAGAGAGAGTAAAGAGAGATAAAGCAAACTCAGTTCAGGTTAGGCATGGACATCAGCACAGCAGGCAAAAGGGAGAGAGAGGAATGTGTACAAATTTCATCAACTCTGCATAATAGAAAAGCCAAGACAGTCCAATAGCAGTTCACAGCACAGCAGGCAAAAGGAAGAAAGAAGAATGTATACAAAATACCAACTCTGCCTCAGCACAGGACATACACAAGCCAATAGACAATAAGAAGGTTTAAGATAGAAAAGGAAATATACAAGACAGTTCAGCAGGCAATTCAAAGAGAGATATACAAAGTCAAAAGCCAACTCAGCAAAATACAAGGCAGTGCACAGCAGACAGTAGAAGAGTGAATATAGAAAAGAAAATAGCTAACACAGTTTAGGCAACTCAGAATAGACAGAAGTAAGGTGAGAGAGGAGAGAAGTATAAAAAACTGTCAAGGCAAACACAGCTAGGTAGCTGCATCAAGCACTTAACTCTGCCTCACCACAATACACATTAGCCAATATAGCAGTTCAGAGGATAAAAAGAGATATATACAAGCTGAAGCAAAAACACAAAAAACATATAAACCTGCAAAAAACTGAGTTGTCTCAAACCAACATCCTCTCATATCCCAAAACCCATAGCATAAACATACTGAGCTTATCAAAGAAAAGAGAACCATAACCATCATCTGAACCTAACACATTTCAAGCCTCAACCTTCATGCTAAACCCACAAACCTGATAACACATTTCAAGCCTCAACCTTCATGCTAAACATACAAACCTCATGTCCAAACTTGCCTCACCATAACATACTGAACCAAGCACATACAAGCTAAAGTCTCAAACCAATACCATAACCTGAACAACCTCAAGCTTAAGCATCAGTGATAACCATAACCAAAACCAACCCAAGCCTACAACCCTGTGAAGCTGAACATCTCAAGTCACATAGCATCAAGCTCACAAACAAGCACATAGCCTCTCAAGAAGAAGAAGAAAGAAGCAATTCAAAGTGAACTCAGTAGCAATCTCAAAAGGCAGTTCAAAGAGCCTCAGAAGCAAGCTTCATCATAGGCAAGCACACATAGGCAAGCACACAAGCAAATACTCAGACATATCATACTCAGGCAACGAGACTCAAGGCAACGATTGTTCCAAAATATTCCACAAACAGAAGCAAAGGCATCACAGTAGGAAAGAGGAAGATGAAGAAGTGAATCATTTCAAGGTTTGTTTTTTCAGTTAATAATCATCATCAAAAAACCTGAGCAAAAGATAAAAGAACGAAAGTACCAGAAAGCATCAAAAGCAAGCTCCATCACCGCCGTTCCGGCCTCCTGAAGCATCACCCCTTTGCCTCTCCTCCGTCTCCCAAAATCAGGTAGCAATCTTCTTCCCTTTCACCTCATAAAACGAAAATATAAAACTCAGTTTAAAACAAGTCCGAACCACGCGAATCCAGAAAAGAAAAGATAAAGACATAACATCTTAGGACTAACCTCGTTTCAAAGGATGCGGATTTCCTGCCTAGAAGGGAAGAGAGTGTGAGGATGATGTTGGTGGCCGGAATCGAGCGCTCAGAAAGCCTAAACGGAGAAGACGAATTCAGTAAACACGGCGCTGCTGACTAGCCCTAACCCTCGTTCCACAAACAACACGCTTAACCCTAATTTCGTTCAAGGCAAGCTTGGGCCTGACCCGTTTCCTGATTACCCCAAAGCCCATTAACATTAACCTCTTTTCATATTCATCAACAATGTTTGTTTAACCTACTTTTTCTTTCATATATTAATAATAACCCTTTAAAATCTTATGAAAGCATTTCATTTACTTTACAAAAAAATCATTTTTATACAAATACTTTCTTTTTATTTACAATTTAACTAAAGCATTTTATATATACTTATTTAATTAAAAATACTAACCTAAATATCTAAATACTTTTTATACACAAATTAAAATTAAAAACATTCTTAATACATATTTGTATATATTATCTTTTCTTTTTATATACATACATAATTAAATTGAAAATACCTCTTTTAATTAAAACATGTTTGTACATATTATACGTAATTAAAATTAAACTTTTTAGTTAACATTCTTTTTGTACATAATTAACATATAAATCAAAATACAGATTAAAACGTATATCTAGGTCAAAACCCTAATACGGCTCAACTTCACATTTCGCACTTGTACATATTTACATTTACACAATACATATACATTTGCACTTACACAATATATTGCCCTATACACACTTTATCTTATATTTGTATATTTGATATTCATTTTGATCGCACATTCGATTTGGTTGTAAATTATTGGGTACTATAAGTCTCATCCCCTTGTACATTTATACCCCCACTCCCGGACATTATTTTGTAATAGCGTAGATTTACATTCCGCAATTTACAGCTTTTCAATTATACCATGGTTAGACCTAGGGTTTGTATGTACATAAAATCAAACGCTAGATAACCTAATACAAGACAAATGCATGTAATCAATACACAATCACACTTGCACCCCCTAGGGTAATCCCACATGTTGCCTTCCAAAATGGGCCATGCTTGCGCGTCGAATGTCTTTGGCAAAACAAAATCAAATGATCATAAGTCCCTCGATGACGCTTTCGAAAGTTGCCTAAACGGAATGATCATAGTCCCTTCAAAACAATTTGCCAAAAACACTTGGCATCATTGCATTCATGGTCTATGCGATGACCCGTGCCCGTCCCGAATAAACTTCCTAAATGCAAGATTGCCCATCAATTTCAATGGTGGAACAAAACTGTTAAAAGGGGTTAAAACATGACAAAAACCTTTGAGTACAATAGGGTAGACATAACTCTTAGTTACTTGAGATCAAACTTGCAAAAAACACTTGCCTTCTTTTCAAAAACCACAATCCACAACACTTTCAAACAAACTCTCAAAAACATTTGAAAACATCTTTTCGAAAAGATTCACACTTTTGTAAAACACTCAAACACGAGTCAAATACATTAGTTGCCTAAAACAAGGCATCTTTTTCTAAAACATTTTCAAAAAGCACCCACACACACACCATTTTCAAAGCAATCGAAAAACAAGGCAAGTGATCTAAAAAACCAAGTAACTAAGAGCCCATGGATAACCATGGATGAAAAGGGTGCTAATACCTTCCCTTTTCATAATCTACCCCCCGAACCCACGAAATATCTCAAAAGGTTTTTGCTGTGCTTTTTAACCTTTCCTTTAGGATAAAGTAAAAAGTCGGTGGCGACTCTTGCTAACCGCACAAGTGCGAATACGAACGCAAAACACAAGTCAGTTCTCCCACCGTATCACAGTTGTTTTTTCATGTCCTCTGGAGCCATTCTTATTTGATTATACCCGTAAAATCCGTCCATGAACGAGAATACTTTGAACTTTGCTGTGCTATCCACTAATATATCAATGTGTGGCAATGGAAAATCATCTTTTGGACTAGCTTTATTTAGATCTCTTTAATCTACACACATGCGAACTTTTTCGTCTTTTTTTGGTACTGGGACAATATTGGCAATCCACTGAGGATACACTGACGTCACAAGAAAGCCGACATTCATTTTCTTTAGAACCTCCTCTTTGATCTTCACTGCCATATCTGGGTGAGTTCTTCTCAACTTCTGTTTGATTGGCGGACACTCTGGCTTCAATGGCAAATGGTGCTCTACAATATCTGTATCTAGACCAGGCATGTCTTGATAAGACCAAGCAAAAATATCCACATATTCTTTCAATAACTCAATCAACCTGCTCTTCACATCAGGATGCAACAATGCTCCAATCTTGACTTCTTTCGGATCTTCTTCTGAACCCAAATTGATCACTTCCACTAGCTCTTTATATGGCTAAATGGATTTTTCTTCGCGCTCAAGCAACCGTGAGACCTCTTCTGGAATCTCATCATAGTCTTCTTCTTCGGCCCCATACACATGACATTCAAAATTGGGAGAGGGTGCAGGGTCATTGTATTCAACGGGTTTTTTAATTAATCTGCACATATGATTTATGATTGCATTTTGAAACTGACACATATAACAAGTGATCATGCAGATTGAATTTCAGTTATTATTTATTTTGAAAGGTTTTTCTCATTACCGTTTTCCAAGAAAAAGCAGAAAATAAAGACACAATTTGGGAAACAAACACAACTTTTATTATTGATTTTAAAAAGTCATAACAAACTGATAAGCCCTACAATATTAATACTTCCACCTTCGGCAGAGTGAAAGCTTTTCAAAAAGATTAACAAATCAAATTACTTTGAAACATGTATGCAAGAGGGAACATCATTGGTGATCCAGTTCTGAACCCTAACTCCATGCATCACGTAATTCGGAATTTCCTGCTCTGCTTCCTCTTCCACAATGGCATTAATCCTGGAAACAGTTGGATGAAGATAACCTCCGCTACGGAAGATGTCTTGATACTTGCCTGCAGCAGACTTCGGCTTCATGCTCTTACCTTTGTCATTCTTCAAAGAGAACCCTAAGCCAACTCTGTTCTTGTTTACAGGTGGATCAACAATCTGTCCCCATACTTCACTATGACCCTTACACAGAACTTGCTGCGCATCCTTAAGCGAAACCATGGAATTCTCATTTCCTCTTATATTATCAATGGATAAGGCTTGGAATTGGGTTCTAACAGCAGTTTCATCCACCTCCACAATGCTGAAATAGGAAAAATGAGATATCAATAATGCATATTCTCCATTTATGATCACAACTTTCCCTTCACGTACAAACTTCAGTTTGCCTCATGTATCCACAGCCGTCCTAGCAAACAGCTGTAAGCGGGTACAATATCCATGACCTGGAAAGTAATCTGAAACAAATGTGGGCCTATATGAATAGGCAAGTCCACTTCATTAATAACAGATTTCCTTGATCCATCAAACACTTTCACAATGATGCCACTCGAGCGCATGGGCGTTCCTTGATATTTAAATTTCATAAGCGTGTTCATCGGTATAACATTCAAAGAGGATCTGTTATCAATAAGTACATTAGATAGTGAATCATTCTTGCAATTCATAAAGATGTGGAGGGCCAGGTTGTGATTCCTTCCTTCATTTGGAAATTCATCGTCGTAGAAACTCAGGTTATTACATGACGTAATGTTCCCTACTATGCTGTTGAACTGGTCTACAGGCATGTCACTTTCCACAAAAGCTTGGTCCAATACCCTCATCAAAGATTCTATGTGAGCAGAGGAGTTCATCAATAAAGCCAAGATATATATTCTTGAAGGAGTCTGTAGTAGCTGATCTACAATTCTGTAGTCGCTCATCTTGATTATCTTTAAAATATCATCCACTTCTTTCTCTAACGTAGGCCCACTAGTCTCACCCGTAGCCTTCTTGGGTTCAACATTCTCAGCAATTTTCTTTCCAGTACTAACATCTCCATGAAAAACCGATGCAAATACACAACCACTGCGGGTCACCCTACTAGTCTCAGCAATATTTCCAACATCAGGCATTGGCTGGATGGGAACTTCCACACCATCCTCTAAAATTGTAGCATTATATTTATAGAGTACATCCTTATCTGACTTGTAGGGAACAAGACCCGACAAACTAATCACCAATGGGGTAACAGATGGCTTGCTATAATACTCAACTTCAAAATGGGAGGGTGCACTAAAACAAGGCACAATGACGTTACCCATTCTTCAACATAATCAGTTATTATTGAGTCACCTCTAGAAAACAAATCCTCATCTAAGGAGAAATACTCATCTGCAGAGGCGTACTCATCATCCGACTCTTCTTTAGCCAAAAAGACCTCAATCATATCAACTTCATAGTAATCATCCCTATGACCTGTAACCTTGATAGTCCCATTGTCCAACAATAACTGAACACCTTTCTTCTCGATTGAACATCCTCTGGGGTCTCGACAGCAAATTCGGCAAGATCCATACTGATGTTCCACCTGACCAGCCATGTGACATAAAGTAGCATGCAATTGCTCAAGGTCTTCATTCATATACTCCACATCAAAAATTCTGAACTCTCCAGGACATCTAGAAACCATATTCACCTCCTCTTCATACTCTTCCCTAGGACTGATTATGTGGATGAGGCCCTCATCCATCATCTCGTGCAAATCAACCTTTATCTTATCGCAACCCTGGATGTCTGTACTGCAAATAGCACAACCGGAATTGTCATGCGTATAGTAGCTAAATTCACAGAGGTCTGCATGAATTTTCACCAAATCTCCTCTAACCAGATGAATATCAAAAATCCGGAAGTCGCCTGGACAACCGGCCACCATGTTCACAGCATTCGCTCCTCCATGCTTGGATAAAGGATTGTCTTTCACATTAGGGCCCACATCCTTGAAATATAGAATACCAGACTTCACCAATTTCCGCACCCCAGTCTTTAAAGGATAGCAATTCTCAACATTATACCCTGGTGCTCCCTGATGAAAAGCACACGTTTGGTCTGCTTTGTAATACCAAGGCAATGGTGATGGTACAACGGGAGGTGGTCGGGTCTGAACTAACTTCTTATGAATCAATGCCGGTAGTAACTCCGGATAACTCATAGGAATAAGTTCATAACTCTCCATTCTCTTATTATACCCTTGATTCCCCTGCTAGGATGGTCTCTGATAAGCAACGGTGGTTGGAGCTACACCAACAACTGGAGTAACTGAGGCGACTTGCTGATGACGCTGATATTTTTTTCTAGGAAGATGAGCCACCCTCTCTTGCAAAACAGCATTCCTATCTTCTTCCTTCTTCTTGGTAAACCCATAAGATGGCTTATTCGCACCTCCAGAGCTTTCACTTTTCGTGAGACGACCCTCTCTTACAGCCTCTTCTAGACGGATACCCATGCCTACCATTTCAGTAAAGTCACTTGGTGCACTCGCTACCATCCTCTCATAGTAGAAAGCACCCAAAGTCTTCAAGAAAATCTTAGTCATCTCCTTCTCTTCCATAGGAGGAATCACTTGGGCGGCTACCTCACGCCATCTCCGTGCATATTCTTTGAATGATTCCCTGTCTTTCTGAACCATGGCCCTGAGTTGATCACGGTCAGGCGCCATGTCCATGTTGTATTTGTATTGTCTGATAAATGCTTCTCCCAAGTCATTGAAAGTATGGATATTGGCGCTGTCTAAACTCATATACCACTTCAACGCAACACCGGTCAAACTATCCTAAAAAAGTGAATCAGCAGACGCTGATCATCAGTATGGGTAGACATTTTCCTTACATACATTACCAGATGAGCACGAGGGAAAATGTTGCCCTTGTACTTCTCAAACTCTAGGACCTTAAACTTTGCAGGTATCTTAACATTCGGGACCAAGCATAATTCATTCACATTATGCCCAAATAACTCTTTTCCCCTGAGGGCCTTCATCTCCCTCTGCATGTTGTCAAACTGCTCTTGAAAATCATCCATTATGTCATAGAGACCCAAGTCTTCACTTAGTGGAGGAAAATGACGACACACATCATCGTTAACAAATGGAACCATATTCACCGAAGGAGGTGCAACAGGAGTAACATGCACCACATGAGGTGCAAGAGTAATAATAGTCTGAACAACTGGAGTATCTTGAGGACCAAGATTGAAACCTTCAGGCGCAAAGTTCTCTGGCATTCCCCATGGATAACCTTGAGGCATGCAATTCTGAATAACAGCTGGGGTAGCAGACACAAGAACAGTCAGAGCTTCAGTAGTAGCCCTTGTTGGTTGAGGTTGAACACTCAGCGACTGATTCTGAGCAGCCACCAGAGATTCCATCAGAGCAGTAAGATTGGATATGCCGGCCTTCAAAGCAGAAACTTCCTCGCACAGCTCGCGATTCTCTTGTTTTAAGTTGTCCATCTTCCTTCTGAAATTAGCTCGAGTGTTGTAGTGGTGAGTCAGGTTGCTGAATGAAGTAAAGAAGCTTGGTAAGACACCTGGATATGCATAACAAATGCAAGAAATATGTGCAATATGATGCATTATATGCAATGCACACGATTTTATTTTTTTATTTAATATTTCAAGGGATTTAAATTTATAGACATATTGCAAATATCGAAGTAATAACGCATTTGAAAATACTGAAATTTTTTATTATAATAACTTCAAAATGGATTACAGGTTTTAATGATCCCAAGTACAAGATGAAAATAAATTCTAAAACCCTGAGTAGTAAAGCTGTCAGAGATCACTCTATATGCTGGTTCTTCCCCATAAGCCTGGCAATCTGAGTCTTCAACCTATGATTTTCTTCCGCATACCTGGTGGCGACTTCCTTCCAATCACCTGAATTAGGAAGTGAGTAATCAGCATCTGATTGAGGCTTAGGATAAAATAAATCCCCTTGCCTCTCCATAGTCTCTACAGACCGACTCTCAAGAATCTCAATCAAGTCATCTTTCTCCTTCAAGTCTGCTCTATAGGAAATCTCTAAAGTTTGGCACTTATTCTTCCAAGCATCCTTTTCCTGCTGCATCCTGACCAAAGCAAGCTGTAACTCTTTTAGATCATCCAATAAGGGAGGAATGGTCTTCACAAATAAATCAGGCATAAGCGTTTCTCGGGTGTTGTACCCCAAAATTTGCCCTCTCATTTTTCACTCAAGATGCTACCCTAGGGTTTCTCAGACACCTAATTTGGTTCAGAAGTTGATCAGACAGATTCTCTTCCTAAGCAGTAAGTCAACAATTAGGGTTTGACGTTTCTCAAAGAAAATCGATTCTTTAAGGTTTCAGATAGTCTTCGTATGTCTTCATGTATCCTCAAGGATGTTCATACCGAGTTTCGAACCTCGCGTCACAAGTTTGCTCAGTCAGTGGTTTAGACGACTGAAAATGACTCCATTAACCCAAAAGATGACCTTTTGCGAGATCGAGTTCAAGAGACTGTAACTTTTTCGTTATTCAAAATTTTTGAGCGTTTCTTCTCGCGTATGATCCTCCTTGATGTCACCTCCAATTTTTCTTCACAAATCAAGAACTGATTATGCATAGAAGATCACCAAAATTCGAATGCGTTGAAAGTCGCATCATGAATTTTGACCTAATTTCAAATAACAGTCGTCTGATTTCTAAGAATGGTGATTTCTTCAAATTACAGGGGCTTCGAGACGTTTACTTCTGTTCATGGTCATATGTGATGACGCTCACGGGTTTATTTCCAAAGAATCGAAGGAAAAATTGTGTTTGGAAGACTTTGAAAATTATCGAATCGTCGCAAAGCATTTGTTGATTGTCCTTAACCACGATTTGTTAAAATATTGACGAATGTTCTCAGAGCATGTTTGGTTGGCAATGAATTTTCATTTGTAACCGAAGGTGTGAATATTAAGATTGTTGTCTAAACAACCATGATTTTGAATTCAAGTCACCATGTTGGAAATTAAGTTAGGATATTAGGGAAATGATTTGAGAATTCATTTGAACAAATTTTGGATTTCAATTCAAATTAGCAAAGCGCTATGCGATATCACAAGTTTCGTCCAAATTTTCTATGATTCACTCACGTGGATTATTTTAAATTCAAGGTACCAAAGAGAGAATTCACTAAAAATTTGCTCAAGCTCATTCGAGCTTTCAATATTCAAGTTTCATCAAAATGCAAGCATGGCCGAATTTGTGCTTCGATGCATGATTTCTCTAAGTTACAATTCTCATGAATCAAATTAAGTATTTCAAACAATTCCATTCAAGATCTTTTCAACTTCATCGCACCATCAAGAGAAATCCCAAACAACTCTCATGGCCTAATTCAAAAATCATTCAAGACCAAACATTGTCATTCAATGAAGTCAAGATTACTTCATTCAAGTATCTTTGAGATCAAGTTTCAAATTCATTTATGATACATCAAGCCATACTTAAAGAAAACTTTCATTCAAAGAACTTTACATAGAAGATACATTGAAAGTACATTAAAATCATTTCCTAATTTCTAAGCCCAACTCCTAAGACCACATCTAAGACCATGTTGCTGTCCACAAACAGCCCAAGACCTGCCACACAACCAATCCAAACAACCTCCCTACTGCCCTGTCTTCAAGCCTAAACAAGTCCAAAACCTTGTTGTCCTATGCTGCCCAAAAACCTGCATAATAAGCCAAGAAAACTAGTCCAAACTTGCTGCAAAAACAACCTTGTTGCCCTGTCCAAATCTGTCCATAATTTGCATAAAAATGAAAAAAAAAAAACTGCAGCCAAAAAGCCATTATAACAGCATACCAAAATGTTCAAATACCATTTGTTTCCCCCCATTTTTCACACTATCTCACTTATATTACAAGCCCATATTGAACAAAAAAAGGGAGACAAAATAATAAAAGCACTGGTGTAGAGAAAGAAAATTTAAAAGAAGTGATAACGTCAAAGTGTTGAAGTCTTCCTCCACACTGCAAGCAGTTGGGACCCTATCTGGGCCATTTTTCAATCATCTAATTGGTAACTCTTCCGCGGGGTTTACCGATTTGATCTTAACAGGCAAAAGAATAGAAGCTGGCATCAAGCCAGGAAAGATTCAGAAGGGTGTGGCTGCAAATGTTGAGAAGAAACCTTTTAAGAAGGAGACAGCTGTGGTATATTCTCAGAGAAGAGCAGGGAAGACGGAGCGTCGGCCAACTGTGGGGGCCGTGATGATTCAAAACACTCCAAGTGAGCAGCCTCGCTATAACCAGTCCAGACCAAATCAGCAACGGGTGGAACGGCCACAACGGCAGTTCACCCGTATTAATATGACTCCAGCGCAAGTGCTTCCCCATCTACTGAAGTTGAATCTCGCCACCATCAAGGAGGCACCAAAGAATATGAATACGTCCTCTCCGCATTATCATCCTAATGCTAAATGCACCTACCATTCTGACAGTGTTGGACACAAACTAATGATTGTTGGGCACTCAAGCATAAAATCCAAGACCTGATAGAGGCGAAGGAGGTGGAGTTCGACGCTCCGGAGAAGCCTAATTTGATATCTGCACCCATGCCGAAGCACGACCGAAATGTCAATGCCATTGAAGAAGATTTGTATGTTGCTGATGTCAGTGATCTGACTACTCCACTGCTAACCATTAAGTTGAACCTGTTGAGGGCCGGGATCTTCCCGGGATGTAAGGAAGACTGCTATTGTTGTCACTCTCTGCCGTTTGATTGTCCGTTACTGAAGAAAGGCATCCAAGGCCTTATGGATAGTCGACAAATTTTGTTTGAAAAAGTTTCCGCTGTTCCAGTTCATACTGAAGATGTCTCAATCATAACCATTCACGCCAATCTTTCCAAGGCCGTCAAAAAGCCTGTTAAGATTACACCAGCTACGAAATCTGTTCCTTTGAAGATAACAATGCCAGAGCCTGTTCCCTATGTTTCTGAGAAGTCGATACCTTGGAACTATGGCGGTGACGTCTACTACCATGGTATCAAGCAAATAGAAATAACTGAAGAAAGTTCGGATGATGATGAAGCCAGCATTGGTAACATTGCGGGCACGAGCAAAATCACCAGGAGCGGGAGAATATTTTCTCCAGAGATTGCCCCTCCAAGAGCAATCTTTGGACCCTCGTCAGCTGATAAGGTCATCCCTGCACCAATAAAACTCTCTGCTAGAACCCCTTTGATTTAGGATGTTGTTGTTCCAAGTACTGTCTCTCCTACCGCTGCTGATAAAGGTATGGGAATCCAAGAGGAGCTCGTCAGGACGAGGGCTCAGCCCTTGGTCATCCCGGAAACCTCCAAGAAGGAAATGGATGAGATTTTAAGGATAATCAAAAGGAGTGACTATGATGTGGTAGAACAGCTGGGGCAAACCCCCTCAAAGATCTCCATGCTGGCACTACTACTTTGCTCAGAAGCGCACGCTAAAGCCCTGATAAAATTCCTGAAGGCAGCCCATGTGCCCCAGGAAACCTCTGCGGATCAATTTCAGAATTGCGTGGCTAGCCTGACTGCGGACAATGGATTAGGTTTTTCTGATGCCGACCTAACTCCTAAAGGTATAAACCACAATGATGCTTTGCACATTTCGGTCGAGTTCCGGGGAACCACCCTCGCACATGTCTTGGTCGACACCGGTTCGTCGCTGAATGTATTGCCCAAAAAGGCCTTGGACCGACTAGATTGTGAAGGGTTGGAGTTGAAGCCGAGTGATATTGTTGTCAGAGCTTTCGATGGTTCGAAGAGAATGGTCCATGAAGAGGTTGACATTCCCATCAAGATAGGCACTGAGGTGTTTAAATCCACTTTCTATGTGATGGACATCCGTCCATCATACTCTTGCTTGTTGGGTAGGCCTTGGATACACCATGCTGGGGCAGTCACCTCCTCCTTACATCAGATGTTGAAGTATCCTGTCAAGGGAAAGATCATTACTGTCCATGGCGAAGAAGAGTACATGATTAGCCACTTGAATTCTTTCCGGTACGTGGAGGTTGAAGGAGAGTTCATTGAAACGCCTTTTCAGCATTTCGAAGAAGTCCTTCCTGAAATAGCAGTAGCAAAGTTGGCAGTTGAGACACCGAGGCAGATGGCCAGGATGGCATCTCTGGAGGACGCAAAGGCCGCAATAAAGGAAGGGAAGAATTCAGCATGGGGGCAGTTACCTGACATTCCGCATAAGACCGACAAATTTGGATTAGGGTTCACTACCGCTGGCCAGAAAGCTATGCGTCGGTCGAAGATTGAAAGGGCGCCAGTCAAAATTTCTCCCTACGGAATCAACGCTTTGGAGGATGAAGACAAAGAGAGCAACATCGAAGAGTGGATTTATCCAACTGTCAAAGGAGGATTGAGCAACTGGGAGGCAAAAGACTTTGTCCCCATCACTTTTATTCATCAGTAATTTATCTATCAAACATTTCCTATTCGGTCTGTAATATTTATGTTTAAACAATCCGTACACTATCTTTTCACCTCATGCCTTGCCCGGGGCATGTAGGTCCACTTGTAAGGGTTTGATTATTTTTCATATCCATATGCCATGTTTAATGATTCATTGGACGTTTTTCATTTGATAAACTGCTTGTGTTCATTTTCTTTCCTTTTGCATTTTTGTTTAAGGATGGCTATCCCTTACACACACCCACACTCACCAATGCAGGTACCTATCCACTCCGGATTCCATGGGTGACTATTCTGCTGTATCTTTCAATAACTCTGAAGATCTGGTCAATCAAGCCGAGTATGAAGATGACAAAGGTTGTGAAGTACCAGGGGAACTAGCCAGACTTCTACAGCAAGAGGAAAGGGCCATCCTACCGCATGAAGAGTCATTAGAAACTGTCAACTTAGGAACCGAGGAAGACCGGAAGGAGGTGCAAGTGGGTGCCAATCTGGAACCAAAGGTCAAGGAGAGCCAGATACAGTTGTTGAATGAGTATGTTGAAATCTTCGCTTGGTATTATGAAGACATGTCGAGTTTAGACACAGACATCGTGGTTCATCGTCTCCCCACAAGAGAGGATTGTCCACCGATCAAGCAAAAAGTTCGCCGAATGAGGCCTGACATGTCTGAAAAGATCAAAGCAGAAGTAATGAAGCAATTCGACGCTGGCTTTCTGGCTGTTACTTCCTATCCTCAATGGGTCGCTAACATCGTGCCAGTACCTAAGAAAGATGGCAAAGTCAGGATGTGCGTAGACTACCGGGATTTGAACAGGGCCATCCCCAAAGATGATTTTCCGCTACCACATATTGACATTTTAATCGACAATACAGCTCAGCACAAAGTGTTTTCCTTCATGGATGGGTTCTCGGGCTACAATCAAATCAAAATGGCCCCCGAGGATATGGAGAAAACAACTTTTGTCATGCAATGGGGCACTTTCTGTTACAAGGTGATGGCGTTCGGGCTGAAGAACGCAGGGGCAACTTATCAACGCGCCATGGTAGCTTTATTCCATGATATGATTCATCATGAAATTGAAGTTTACGTAGACGATATGATAGCTCGGTCACAAACAGAGGAAGAGCACCTTGAACATCTGGAGAAGCTGTTTGCCAGGTTGAAAGAATACAAGCTCAGGCTGAATCCAAGCAAATGCACTTTTGGGGTTAGGTCTGGTAAACTCCTGGGATTCATTGTAAGCAACAAAGGCATTGAAGTCGATCCAGCAAAAGTAAAAGCAATACAAGAGATGCCTGCTCCTCGTACTGAAAAGGAAGTTAGAGGATTCTTGGGGCGCTTGAACTATATTGCCAGATTCATTTCTCATCTGACTTCTACCTGTGAGCCAATTTTCAAACTCTTGAAGAAAGATCAGGTAGTCGAATGGAACAACGATTGCCAAGCTGCTTTTGATAGAATCAAGGAGTATTTGCTAGAACCTTCTATTTTGATGCCACCCGTCGAAGGAAGACCATTGATCATGTATTTGACCGTCTTGGATAACTCAATGGGGTGTGTTTTGGGCCAGCATGACGAGTCTGGTCGAAAAGAGCATGCTATTTATTACCTTAGCAAAAAGTTTACCGACTGTGAGACTCGCTACTCACTGCTCGAGAAAACTTGCTGCGCTTTGGTATGGGCTGCTCGCCGACTAAGGCAGTATATGTTGACTCATACTACCTTGTTGATTTCCAAAATGGATCCTATCAAGTATATCTTCGAAAAGCCCGCTTTATCTGGAAGGATAGCTAGATGGAAAATGATCCTGACTGAGTATGACATCCAGTACACCACCCAAAAAGCTATAAAAGGGAGTGTATTAGCTGACCATCTGGCTCATCAAGCTATCGAAGATTATCAACCCATGAGATTTGACTTCCCAGACGAGGACATCATGAATTTGGACAGCATTGAAAGTGACGGACCGTCTGACGGACCCGAAAAGGGATCCCGACGGACCCTGTACTCATTTCTCCGGAAGGTTGTCACACACCTTTCACGGCCCGACTTTGCTTCAGCTGCACAAACAACATGGCTGAGTATGAAGCTTGCATTTTTGGTCTCAAGGCTGCTATAGACTTGGGGATCAAATCTTTGATCGTATTTGGGGACTCGGCTTTGGTTATCAGTCAAATCAAAGGAGAGTGGGATACCAAGCATCCTAATCTTATCCCATACAAAGAACATTTCCTGACATTGTTGCCTCACTTCGAGCAAATTACCTTCGAGCATTTCCCGCGAGAAGAGAATCAGCTAGCAGATGCTCTAGCCACAATGTCTTCCATGTTTAAACTCAACTGGGATAACGAGGCTCCCCAAATCACCATCGAGCGAATGGATGAACCTGCGCATTGTCACGAGATTAATACCGAAGAAGTAGTGGGACAACCTTGGTTCCATGAAATCAAAAGGTATCTCGAGACTAAAGATTATCCCGAAGGAGCTTCCGTAAATGACAAGAAGTTCTTAAGGAAATTTGCTGCTAAGTTCTTCCTGAGCAACGACATCCTTTACAAACGAAGCCATGATTTTGTATTACTCCGATGCATAGACAAAGCTGAAGCAGAGTTGATCATGACTGACATACACAGCGGCACATTTGGCACTCACTTGAGCGGGCATACAATGGCTAAGAAGATCCTAAGGGCAGGCTATTACTGGTCTACCATGGAGGCTGACTGCCATCAACATTCCCGTACTTGCCACAAATGTCAGGTCTACGCTGACAAAGTTCATATCCCTCTGGTCCCTCTCAATGTTCTGACTGCTCCGTGGCCCTTCGCAATGTGGGGCATTGATATGATTGGAGAGATCAAGCCCACGGCTTCCAACGGACATCGCTTTATCCTGGTTGCCATTGACTATTTCACCAAATGGGTCGAAGCAGCTTCCTTCGCCTCTGTTACTAAAAATGTGGTTGCCCGCTTTATCAAGCAAAATCTCATATGCCGGTATGGTGTTCCAGACAGGATCATCACAGACAACGGTACTAATCTGAATAACACAATGATCACCGCCTTGTGCGAACAGTTCAAGATTTATCATCACAATTCATCTCCCTACCGGCCGAAGATGAACGGTGCTGTTGAAGCTGCGAACAAAAACATTAAGAAGATCATTCAAAAAATGACAGTCACTTACAAAGACTGGCATGAGATGTTACCGTTTGCTCTGCATGGATACCGTACGACGGCACGTACTTCAACTGGGGCAACCCCATTTTCTTTGGTGTATGGCATGGAAGTTGTTTTGCCTATGGAGGTCCAGATTCCTTCTATAAGGATTATGAAGGATGCAGGTTTGAATGAAGATGATTGGATGCAGACCCGACTTGACCAACTCAATTTGATTGACGAGAAGCGACTCGCTGCTATATGCTATGGTCAGACGTATCAGAAACGGATGATCAAGGCCTTCAATAAGAAAGTCAGACGTCAAGTGTATCAAGTCGGAGATCTCGTAATCAAGCGGATTATCTTGCCGCAAAGTGATCCCAGGGGCAAATGGACTCCTACATATGAAGGACCATTTGTGATCAAGAACATATTTTCTGGTGGTGCAATGATTCTGACCACCATGGACGGCGACGATTTGCCGCACCCTGCGAACGCAGACATAGTCAAAAGATACTACGCATAAAATAACCCGACAAGTCGAAAACCCGAAAGGGCGGCTTGGGCAAAAAATGGGCATCCCGGTGGACCGAAAACCTGAAAAGGCGGTTCAGGCAAAAGTTAGGGATAAAAAATAAAAAAATTTGTACACCCGGCAAGTTGAAAACCCGAAAGGGCGGCTTGGGCAAAAAGGGGTTTCCCGGTGAATCGAAAACCCGAAAGGGCGATTCAGGCAAAAGTTAGGGAATTAAAGCGTATGACTATGTCTCGTCGGATCACTTGAAAGGCAATCTCTTCATCAACCAGTTCCAGGCTTCTGATCAATCCAGTCATTGGCAGATGAAGCGTTGAATGGACAGATATTCAGAGTTGTGAAGGCTGTAGCAGAATGGAATCCCATGGAATTATTTCACATAGCCATCTTTATTTTTGTAAATTTTTCAAATATTTACGACAAAATCCTCTTACTAGGATGATTGTCTCCTTTGTACAAACATACTCAGAGAAAGTTAAATACAAATACTTTTCCCAGAAATTTGTGTCATTTCCTTTTTCTTTTCTCTTGCACTGTTTGTTTTTGAGAAACGTCCACTGTTTTGTTAAATAGGCATATGCATTTGAACATAATTATTTCCTTATGAACCGAGAAAGAGGATTACTGACGGGTCAAAGGTGCAGTTGGATATCTTGATACCCTTTCGAAGAAAACCCCCCAGGAGATTTGGAATCCATATCCCTAGCAAGTCTTGAAGCTTATCCCCAGTAGATTCTGGAAGCTTATCCCCTGCAGAGTACAGACGTCTCTCCCGAGTTTTACTCAAAGTTATTCCTCACAAGGGCTTATAACTGGGTTATCCTCAGCTTATTGCCACGGAAGATCGCACTCGCCAAAATTCTTCTTATCCCCAGCGGAGTTCATCAAAGTTCCCCAGCTTAACTTATCAATACAATCCCCAGAGGAGGTTGTCTTTGTACATCCCCCAGCCAGAGGATCCTCCGGAACTCATTTCCCCTCAGAGTTTAAGTTTCAGTATCCCCAGCCGAGCTAAAGCTTCAAATTGTCAATCCCCAGCGGAGCCAGACTAGTGAACCTTCTCCCCACAGAATTTTGAGAGAACAAATCTTGAGTTCCCCAGTGAAGTCGCCAGAGATACTTCCCTCCAAGCTGAAGATTCTCAGTCTTGCCTCCTCAGCATGAGTCTATTAGATTGGAACTCCCCAGTAGAACTCATCAGGAATTCCCCAGAAGATTGGTATACAACCCAAGCTCCTTATTCTCCAGCAACAACCAGGAATTATTCTTCCCGGCAGCAGTCAAGATGCTGTTATCTTCAGCCATCTCGGATTCATCTATCCTTTGCAAGACAGCTCATCAGCTTACATACGCATCCATTTACATTCATATCATATAAAATACATTGTATCATGCATCATGACATTGCATACAACTAACTCTTTACCTTTTCAGGTAAGATCTGTCGAAAGACTAAAATCATTATCTTCCGAGATTCTTTCCAGGAATAGTTCAGATGTGACCCATACATGGCAACATTCTAATGCTTATTCCAAACTTATCCAGATGCAGTTTTACACAAGCTCATCATCAGGGAACCTTACACCGGTTCTTCTCCCCACTTCAAGACTTCTGAAAACAGTTCACGGGTTCTCCAAGTAACGGATGTTGACCTATCACTTGTTCAGTTTCTTCTCAAGATTTTTGAAAACAGTTTACGGACGCTTCCCAACAACGGATGCTGCTCTATTGCTTACTCAACTCCAAGACTTCTGAAAACAGTTTATAGATTCTTCCCAACAACGGATGTTAATTTATCAACTTGTTCAGATGCAACCTTTGAAAACAGTTTACGGACGCTTCCTAACAACAGATGCTGCTCTATTACTTATTCAACTTCAAGATTTCTGAAAACAGTTCACGGGTCCTCCAAGTAACGGATGTTAACCTATCACTTGTTCAGTTTCTTCTCAAGATTTTTGAAAACAGTTTACGGACGCCTCCCCCAACAACGGATGCTGCTCTATTGCTTATTCAACCTCAAGATTGCTGAAAACAGTTCACGGGTTCTCCAAGTAACGGATGTTGACCTATCACTTGTTCAGTTTCTTCTCAAGACTTCTGAAAATAGTTTATGGATTCTTCCCAACAACGGATGTTAATCTATCACTTGTTCAGATGCAACCTTTGAAAACAGTTTACGGACGCTTCCCAACAACGGATGCTGTTCTATTGCTTATTCAACTTCAAGATTCCTGAAAACAGTTTACAGGTTCTCCAAGTAACGGATGTTAACCTATCACTTGTTCAGTTTCTTCTCGAGATTTTTTTTGAAAACAGCTTACGGATTTCTCCCAACAACGGATGTCAATCTATTGCTTATTCAGACCCCCAGTTCAGAGATGGTCGCAAGCATGGACACCTTCCTGATACTCATTCCAGATGGCATCTTTAAGCCCATCCCCGACAAGATTTCTGTCACCCTCCCAGATGGCATCGTTAAGCCCATCTCCAAATGGCATCTCTAAGCCCATTCCCGCATCCATTGCTTTGACGCGTGCAAATTTAAGGGCACTCTAGTGTCCAATCTCCTTTTACCCTCGAGTCACGAAAGGCAAACTTGCCAATCTAACTCTTCAGGTTCAAGAAGATTGAACAGGGGCAACTGTTGTACCCCAAAATTTTCCCTCCCATTTCTCATTGATTTCTCATCACCAAGTCCCTGAAGATCAAGATCCAGTTAGGGTTTCATCTGCTCAAAACTTCTCCTTGCACTGTTGACCCAAATTAGGGTTTGTGTTTGCACAAAGATGTTTTGACCTAAAATGCCTAAGATGACTTTCTTGCTTCATATTGGACTCCCAAGTTTATCCACATCAAGTTTCAAGTCTTGATTCCAAGTTTTGCCCAGTCAATGGGACAGTTGACCTAAAAATCAACTGTATTGGGGAAAAAGTCAACTACGACCAATTGACAGTCAAATCTCATGAAAATTGACCCACATCAACATTATGAACTCACATGGACCATTTGATCAAGTTTGGATCACAATTCCACAAGAAATTTGATCAGATCACCAGAAGGGCAAAATGGTCATTTTTAGGGTTTTGACTGCACAAAGGCAATTTTTGACTGTTTGACCTAGCCAATGGCAAACCAAGCTCACATATGGACTCAAGGACCCCATGGAATTGTCTTGACATACTCAACAAGTTCAAAAGATCCCAAATGCACAAGATTGACAGTTGAATTTCCCAATCAATTGATCAATTTTGACTGTATACTGAAAAGTCAAACTTTGACTTTTTGGTCAAAATAAAGAGTCAAGATTCATTTTTCATCAAAACATGCCAAATCATGAAACTTGTTCACCAAGAAATCAAAAAATGCAAATTAGGGTTAGAAATGAGAATTTTTCATAACTTAGAATTTTTCTAAGTTATGAAAAACCCTAATTTTTCCCAACTTTGCCCCACTTTCTCACCAAGATTCATTTGGATTCAAACAAAAGTCAAAACATGAAAGTTGTAGCTTGTTGCATAATCTACAACTTTGATTAACAAAGTTTTCCCAAATGAGGCTTGTATCTCAAGTTACAATTTTTGGAATAAGGGTACTAAACCATTCTTAACTTAGTGAAATTTTAACCTATTTTGGCAAGGTTTTCTACCTAACTTCAAGGCCATTTTCCATGCACTTACACTTGGAATTTCACTTTGCATTTCAAAGATGGATTGTAGTACACATTCCAAGCTTTCCAAAATGTCCAAGAACTTCTCAAACAACCTCATGGTTAGGGAGAATCGAATTTTGCAATATGGCAAAAACTCACTTTTGATTAGGCCAAGTTACATATTCATAGCACTATGCATTTCAATCTCAGCTTGCACAACTTGATTACATGCCTTTTATCTCAATTACACTCATAAATTTAATGCATATTCATTGTGCCAAGACCATGTTCTTTGAGTTCTAGCATTGCATAGTGGATTAATCCCAAAATAGATAAAGTACTTTATCCATTTTTGCAAAAGCAAGCTTTATGTCAAATTGAAAATCCAAGCAAGTACAGATACAATCTGATTGGCACAAGATTATGAGCATAACACACTGATCAAGGAGGAGTTTTGCAGCATGATTAGGGGCCCTATACATGCCTAGAACACAACTTGGCTTTTCTTGCTTAAGTGTTAAGAAACATCCCATATCAAAGAAGAACTTTCATCTCAGCATTGGTAACCTTAAGCAAATATTGTACACACATTCTAATCATCCTAACCAAGCTGAAACACGAGCCCTTGGCCTCCCAAACACTCCCATTCCCAGAATCACTCTCAAATTGCATAAACAGGGCAAGGCCTGCAGATTGAACACCATCTCTCATCCCTTGCCTGATTTCTTGCCCAAAGCTCATCAAACACATTCCCTAGCATCAATGCAAGCTAACCAAGACCTAAAACACGACCTGTAATTCCTCTAACAAGTTCCACCATTTTCACTTTCTCATTTTGCAGTTGAAGTGCTCCAGCACGATTCAGAAGGTTTCAAGACAAAGTAAAGCTTGGAATAGCATCCCTGGACATCAAGGAAGCTATACCAATCATCACCTTGCACTGAAAGCTCCTCCATTACCAGATAGAACTTCAACTGAACAGGTAAGTTCATGAACTCGTATCTCTCTTATTAGGCATTGTTAGCTTTAGGTTTGTGAAGATAATATGTCACATTCATAGCCCTGAACATGCCCATGTAATTAGATTCCATTTATATTATGTGTGCTGCAAGAATTTTGAGTCTGAACATGGCAGAAAACTTAGGTCAGGATTTGGGAATGTCAAAATTCTCTCTCATTTCTGAGAGTTAGGATGAGTTTTTTATATATTTGGAATCGTGATTCAATGCTTAACATTTCTTATGTTGGAAGTTTGTGCAAAAAATCAAGGAATCAGGATGTTTGAATTTGATCACAGGCGCGCGTTTTTTGTGAACGTTTTTGGCTGAAGGTTGAAGAAGAAGTTTCATGGGCTGGGCCTTTGTGTTATTTCTTTTCACACACTCTTTTCTCTTTGACACCCCCTGAGCCCATTTTGCTTATTTCTTTGACTTTTTTGACTTTTTCTTTTTTTGATTGACTTATTTATTTTTTCTCATGATATTAAAAATATAAAAATATTTTTTCTCACCATTTTTGAATTTATTAGGCATTTATTTAGTTTTCTTTTAGTTTATACATAAATAAATAAATACATATATTTTTGTTTAAAATACTAAAATAGTGCAAATACATTTTTATTTTTGTTTTATTTTCTGAAAATATTTTATAGGAAAAATACTTTTTTTATTAAATATTAAATATTATTAATTTTTATGTATAATACATATTTAGAAATTAATATATATATATATATATATATATATATATATATATATATATATATATATATATATATATATATATATATATATATATATATATATATATATATATATATATATATATATATATATATATATATATATATATATATATATATATATATATATATATATATATATATATATATATATATATATATATATATATATATATATATATATATATATATATATATATATATATATATATATATATATATATATATATATATATATATATATATATATATATATATATATATATATATATATATATATATATATATATATATATATATATATATATATTTATTAGTATATTTAGGTTAAAATACAAAAATACTTATATTTTTTATTTTATTAATATTTGACATAAAAAAAATACCTTTTACAAATATATTTCATTTTATTTTATTTTTTGTCCATAATAAATAAACATTTGTGTAAATTAAATAATATATATATTACTTAATAAAAATTAGGGTTTCATCCTTAAAATACAAAAACTCCAAAAATAATACTTTTTTTAAATTTTTTATTTTTTTTATTTATTTAACATAAATAATACTTTTTTCTCATACACATAAAAAACCCTTTTTGCATTTTGCATCTTTATTGTATTTTCCATTTAATTTATGCAAACAATTACTTGTAAAAATGCCAAAAATGATGTAATAGCTAGGTTTAATTTCTTTGTCTAAATATCCCCCCATTTGAACATTTGTACCCCCTTCCTATATTGTGATGTAATAGTGTAGGAATTTTACTTTTCGCACTTTAAACGCTTTCTAAATATACCATGCTAGAATTAGGGTTTGTATGCAAATAAAAAGAACAAAATAGCTTGACCTAATCTCAAGATAATCAAAGCATGAAATATGAACAACACATATCACACTTGCACCCCTAGGGTATTCCACTTTGTTGCCTTCAAACAATTAGGCCATGTTGCATGTTAGGTTTCTTTGGGTAAAAACAAACAATCAAATGATCATAGTCCCTCGATGACGCTTTCGAAAAGTTGCCTAAAATGATCAAGTCCCTTTCAAAGAGAAATTGCCCAAAGACATCAAACACTATTGCAATCATGGTCTAAACAATGACCCGCGCCCGTCCCTTTCACATCCTAACACAAGATTGTCCACCAAATGCAATGGTAGAACAAAATTGTTAAAAGGGTTAAAAACATAAAAAAAAATCCTTGAGAACTTTAGGGTAGATAACTCTTAAGTACTTGTCCATTTGCAAAAAGAAAACACTTGCCTATTTTCAAAACCACACTTCACAAACACTTTCAAAACAAACTTTCAAAAAAAAAACCTTGAAACATCTTTTCAAAAAGACAAACACCTTTTGTAAAACATTCGAGTAAAGAATTGTTACAAGGGTAGCCTATACAAGGCATCTTTTTCAAAACCTTTTCAAAAGTCACACACAAAGCACCATTTCAAACAATTGAAAACCAAGGCAAGTTGATCTAAGCAAGTACCTAAGAGCCCATGGATAACCATGGATAGAAAGGGTGCTAATACCTTCCCTTTCTATAATCTACTCCCCGAACCCAAGAAAAATCTCAAAGGTTTTTGCTGTGCTTTTTAAACCTTTCCTTAGGATAAAATAAAAAGTCGGTGGCGACTCTTGCTCAACCGAAACATTTGCGAAAACAAACGCAAAACCCAAGTCAGTTCTCCCACCGTATCACAGAACTGGCGACTCTGCTGGGGACTAAATTTAAAAGTGGAGTAACCTTAGGGCTTAGATCACCCTCTTGCATGACTAATTGTTTGATTTGTTTGCTTTATATTTTGGCTCTATTGTTTGGGTTTGCAATCCTACACCCGGATTTTGGGAAACATTCATAGATAGCAATACGTTGTGGAAACTGTGCGGGGTATACCGACACGGTCGAAGCAATAGCTATATTAGTGCGACATATTTGTGAGTACCGGTAACCCTTGAGTTCAATCAAGGAGAGTACGGGGCCGCTGAGTGATGTCACTAAGCACTAATGACCTAGAACCTTACTTGACCATCTTGGCCTTTTATTAGGGGTATTGAGATGACCGACTTTGGTGCAGTCCGAAGTTGGTAGATACTCGATACTACACTAATTGAAGGTTGTTTTCTTGGAATATTTTGGTCGCTAGTTAAGTGGCTAAACCAAAACAATGAACAATGAAAACAATCCAATGATATTGAGCTCCTTAGAACCCGGTTACTATTTATAGGACAGGTTTTTAAGCCAACTACACTCAAGAGGGTACTTACCTATGAAACCCCATGCAAGCCTGAAACTAGGGTTTGGTGTGAATTGCTTGTACATATGTTTTGTGCATACATCATAAACATCATAAAACATCATATGCATTCACTAACCATTTCAAGGTTTTGGATCTTCATCTTTGTTCCTGTTTTGTAGGTCATGGAAATTCCTCGCAGAAACACCATCCAAGTCAACCTTGTGAGAATTTCTCCTCAGCTCAAGGAGCTCACCTCAAGAATTCCGGAAAGCTCATCCTTCAGTGAAAGACATGGTAGACTGCTCAGCTTAGTCAACACCAACATTGAAGAAGACATGATGAAAGTGCTATTCCAGTTCTTTGATCCTCTTCACCACTGTTTCACTTTCCCTGATTACCAGTTGGTACCCACTTTGGAGGAGTTTTCTCAACTCCTAAGAATCCCTATCCTTAATCAACTACCCTTCAACGGTACGGAAAAGGAACCAAAGCCGGAAGATGTTGCTCGAGCATTACATCTACAACCATCCGACATCAAGGGGCATTGGGAAATCAGAAGCGGCGTCAAAGGATTCTTAGCAAAATTCTTGTTTGAGAAGGCACAAGAATGTTGGAATTCATTGGACCTTCAAGCCTTTGAAGAAATTGTGGCACTCCTTATCTATGGGTTGGTCTTATTCCCAAATCCTGACCAATTGGTAGATGTCAACGCCGTCAAAATCTTCTTGTCCATAAATCCAATACCAACATTGCTTGGGGACATTCTTCACTCATTTTACACACGAACAATGAGAAAGAGGGGTGTTCTCATGTGCTGTACTCCTCTCCTTGCAAGGTGGTTTATTTCGCACCTTCCACAATATGTCCTGAAGAATGACCGAGGTTCAAGGTGGTCCCAACGGTTGATGACTCTTACTCACTCTGATGTGCATTGGTGTTCTCGGTCCAGAGAAAATGTCATCATTGTCGATCGTTGTGGAGAATTTCCTAATGTTCCTTTACTTGGAATTAGAGGAGGTATCACCTACAACCCTTGCCTAGCTTTGAGGCAATTTGGATATGCACGGAGGGATGGCCCCCATGATATGTTGATTCCTGACCTAGTTTTTGACTTCGACAACGATGTGCAAGGACTTCGCCAAAGATTCATCAGAGCTTGGGGGAGGCCCAACAAGGTTGATAGCAAGACTCTGGGACACAAGAACTCCATCCCTCTTGAGCCCTATCTCAAATTGGTACGAGCCCGAGCCCAAAGCCTAATGATGCCTTATCCTCATGTACTCCCAGTGATTAAAGAGCCCGTCAGTGAAGGAGAGGTTCCCTACACCATCCTACATCCTGACATGCCTACATCGTGGGAGGAAATGCAGAAAAGTTGGATTCAGCTCAAGGAGGAACGGAATACTTTTGAAGCTAGCTTCTACGCCAGTGAGAAGAAGGTTCTAGAGCTTACCTGCCGACTCCATGAGCAAGAGGCCCTCAACACCTACATCGCACCAAAGAGGATGCGCAATGTCTTTTTTCCTTGAGAAGTTATTTTGTAATATTTGGCCCATGGGGAATTTATGTACTAACAAATTTCTTCTTATTAATATGACGTGCGTTCTTCTTTGTCTGAAACAATTTTGAATGTCCTAAATCCTTGAATGCATTGCATACATAAGCATACCATTCATCATGTGCATAAGCAGGTCTCACTCCAGGTTTCCTTATCTGTCTACTGTTTATTTCAGTAGGATGGATCTCGAGTAAACAGTCAAAGACCTACAGGCTCAGAATGCACAGTTCCAGCAACTCCTGATGACCTTGGCTAAGGGTCAGGAGGATATCAAGACTCAATTGGGGAACAAGGACCCAGTAAAGAAGAAGAAAAAGAGACTCGAGGTGGCTACTTTGGGGAGAAGATTTGACGGGGAAGCTCAGAGAGTGCTTGAATTTCCTCCTATTTCTATAAAGGAACCAGCAAAGGAGGTGGAGCTGCGGTACCTTCCGAGTCTGATGCGGAAGAGGAAGAGGTCGAAGAGGATGAAGATTATTCTGATCAGCAATACCCTCCAGCTGATGATAAATACAAAGGGCTAGAAGACAGATTGGCCTCCATGGAGCTACAGAGAGTACCGGGTTTGGATTTTGAAGACTTGGGTTTGGTTGCCGGGATTGTGATTCCCCCAAAGTTCAAAGTACCAGTGTTTGTGAGGTATGATGGGTTATCTTGTCCAAAAATGCATCTCAGGTCCTACGTGAGAAAGATTCAACCCTATACGGCAGATAAGAATCTTTGGATTCATTTCTTCCAAGACAGCCTTTCTGGAGCTCAGTTGGAGTGGTTTTATCAGCTAGAGGGAACCAGCGTCAGAAATTGGGAAGACTTGGCCACCGCTTTTTACAAACAATACCAGTATAATTCTGACCTTGCTCCTACTCGTACCCAACTTCAGGGTATGTCATTAGGAACAAGCGAAGGATTCAAAGAATACGCACAAAAATGGAGGGATTTGGATGGCAGGGTGCAGCCTCCTCTAACCGACCGCGAGCTTGTTGATATGTTTCTTGGGACCCTATCTGGGCCATTTTTCAATCATCTAATTGGTAACTCTTCCGCGGGGTTTACCGATTTGATCTTAACAGGCGAAAGAATAGAAGCTGGCATCAAGTCAGGAAAGATTCAGAAGGGTGTGGCTGCAAATGTTGAGAAGAAACCTTTTAAGAAGGAGACAACTGTGGTATATTCTCAGAGAAGAGCAGGGAAGAAGGAGCGTCGGCCAACTGTGGGGGCCGTGATGATTCAAAACACTCCAAGTGAGTAGCCTCGCTATAACCAGTCCAGACCAAATCAGCAACGGGTGGAACGGCCACAACGGCAGTTCACCCGTATTAATATGACTCCAGCGCAAGTGCTTCCCCATCTACTGAAGTTGAATCTCGCCACCATCAAGGAGGCACCAAAGAATGTGAATACGTCCTCTCCGCATTATCATCCTAATGCTAAATGCGCCTACCATTCTGACAGTGTTGGACACGAACCAATGATTGTTGGGCACTCAAGCATAAAATCCAAGACCTGATAGAGGCGAAGGAGGTGGAGTTCGACGCTTCGGAGAAGCCTAATGTGATATCTGCACCCATGCCGAAGCACGGCCGAAATGTCAATGCCATTGAAGAAGATTTGTATGTTGCTGATGTCAGTGATCTGACTACTCCACTGCTAACCATTAAGTTGAACCTGTTGAGGGCCGGGATCTTCCCGGGATGTAAGGAAGACTACTATTGTTGTCACTCTCTGCCGTTTGATTGTCCGTTACTGAAGAAAGGCATCCAAGGCCTTATGGATAGTCGACAAATTTTGTTTGAAAAAGTTTCCGCTGTTCCAGTTCATACTGAAGATGTCTCAATCATAACCATTCACGCCAATCTTTCCAAGGCCGTCAAAAAGCCTGTTAAGATTACACCAACTACGAAATCTGTTCCTTTGAAGATAACAATGCCAGGGCCTGTTCCCTATGTTTCTGAGAAGTCGATACCTTGGAACTATAGCGGTGACGTCTACTACCATGGTATCAAGCAAATAGAAATAACTGAAGAATGTTCGGATGATGATGAAGCCAGCATTGGTAACATTGCGGGCACGAGCAAAATCACCAGGAGCGGGAGAATATTTTCTCCAGAGATTGCCCCTCCAAGAGCAATCTTTGGACCCTCGTCAGCTGATAAGGTCATCCCTGCACCAATAAAACTCTCTGCTAGAACCCCTTTGATTGAGGATGTTGTTGTTCCTAGTACTGTCTCTCCTACCGCTGCTGATAAAGGTAAGGGAATCCAAGAGGAGCTCGTCAGGACGAGGGCTCAGCCCTTGGTCATCCCGGAAACCTCCAAGAAGGAAATGGATGAGATTTTAAGGATAATCAAAAGGAGTGACTACGATGTGGTAGAACAGCTGGGGCAAACCCCCTCAAAGATCTCCATGCTGGCACTACTAATTTGCTCAGAAGCGCACGCTAAAGCCCTGATAAAATTCCTGAAGGCAGCCCATGTGCCCCAGGAAACCTCTGCGGATCAATTTCAGAATTGCGTGGCTAGCCTGACTGCGGACAATGGATTAGGTTTTTCTGATGCCGACCTAACTCCTAAAGGTAGAAACCACAATGATGCTTTGCACATTTCGGTCGAGTGCCGGGGAACCACCCTCGCACATGTCTTGGTCGACACCGGTTCGTCGCTGAATGTATTGCCCAAAAAGGCCTTGGACCGACTAGATTGTGAAGGGTTGGAGTTGAAGCCGAGTGATATTGTTGTCAGAGCTTTCGATGGTTCGAAGAGAATGGTCCATGGAGAGGTTGACATTCCCATCAAGATAGGCACTGAGGTGTTTAAATCCACTTTCTATGTGATGGACATCCGTCCATCATACTCTTGCTTGTTGGGTAGGCCTTGGATACACCATGCTGGGGCAGTCACCTCCTCCTTACATCAGATGTTGAAGTATCCTGTCAAGGGAAAGATCATTACTGTCCATGGCGAAGAAGAGTACATGATTAGCCACTTGAATTCTTTCCGGTACGTGGAGGTTGAAGGAGAGTTCATTGAAACGCCTTTTCAGCATTTCGAAGAAGTCCTTCCTGAAATAGCAGTAGCAAAGTTGGCAGCTGAGACACCGAGGCAGATGGCCAGGATGGCATCTCTGGAGGATGCAAAGGCCGCAATAAAGGAAGGGAAGAATTCAGCATGGGGGCAGTTACCTAACATTCCACATAAGACCGACAAATTTGGATTAGGGTTCACTACCGTTGGCCAGAAAGCTATGCGCCGGTCGAAGATTGAAAGGGCGCCAGTCAAAATTTCTCCCTACGGAATCAACGCTTTGGAGGATGAAGACAAAGAGAGCAACATCGAAGAGTGGATTTATCCAACTGTCAAAGGAGGATTGAGCAACTGGGAGGCAAAAGACTTTGTCCCCATCACTTTTATTCATCAGTAATTTATCTATCAAACATTTCCTATTCGGTCTGTAATATTTATGTTTAAACAATCCGTACACTATCTTTTCACCTCATGCCTTGCTCGGGGCATGTAGGTCCACTTGTAAGGGTTTGATTATTTTTCATATCCATATGCCATGTTTAATGATTCATTGGACGTTTTTCATTTGATAAACTGCTTGTGTTCATTTTCTTTCCTTTTGCATTTTTGTTTAAGGATGGCTATCCCTTACACACACCCACACTCACCAATGCAGGTACCCATCCACTCCGGATTCCATGGGTGACTATTCTGCTGTATCATTCAATAACTCTGAAGATCTGGTCAATCAAGCCGATTATGAAGATGACGAAGGTTGTGAAGTACCAGGGGAACTAGCCAGACTTCTACAGCAAGAGGAAAGGGCCATCCTACCGCATGAAGAGTCATTAGAAACTGTCAACTTGGGAACCGAGGAAGACCAGAAGGAGGTGCAAGTGGGTGCCAATCTGGAACCAAAGGTCAAGGAGCGCCTGATACAGTTGTTGAATGAGTATGTTGAAATCTTCGCTTGGTCTTATGAAGACATGTCGGGTTTAGACACAGACATCGTGGTTCATCGTCTCCCCACAAGAGAGGATTGTCCACCGATCAAGCAAAAAGTTCGCCGAATGAGGCCTGACATGTCTGAAAAGATCAAAGCAGAAGTAATGAAGCAATTCGACGTTGGCTTTCTGGCTGTTACTTCCTATCCTCAATGGGTCGCTAACATCGTGCCAGTACCTAAGAAAGATGGCAAAGTCAGGATGTGCGTAGACTACCGGGATTTGAACAGGGCCAGCCCCAAAGATGATTTTCCACTACCACATATTGACATTTTAATCGACAATACATCTCAGCACAAAGTGTTTTCCTTCATGGATGGGTTCTCGGGCTACAATCAAATCAAAATGGCCCCCGAGGATATGGAGAAAACAACTTTTGTCACGCAATGGGGCACTTTCTGTTACAAGGTGATGCCGTTCGGGCTGAAGAACGCAGGGGCAACTTATCAACGCGCCATGGTAGCTTTATTCCATGATATGATTCATCATGAAATTGAAGTTTACGTAGACGATATGATAGCTCGGTCACAAACAGAGGAAGAGCACCTTGAACATCTGGAGAAGCCGTTTTCCAGGTTGAAAGAATACAAGCTCAGGCTGAATCCAAGCAAATGCACTTTTGGGGTTAGGTCTGGTAAACTCCTGGGATTCATTGTAAGCAACAAAGGCATTGAAGTCGATCCAGCAAAAGTAAAAGCAATACAAGAGATGCCTGCTCCTCGTACAGAAAAGGAAGTTAGAGGATTCTTGGGGCGCTTGAACTATATTGCCAGATTCATTTCTCATCTGACTTCTACCTGTGAGCCAATTTTCAAACTCTTGAAGAAAGATCAGGTAGTCGAATGGAACGACGATTGCCAAGCTGCTTTTGATAGAATCAAGGAGTATTTGCTAGAACCTCCTATTTTGATGCCACCCGTCGAAGGAAGACCATTGATCATGTATTTGACCGTCTTGGATAACTCAATGGGGTGTGTTTTGGGCCAGCATGACGAGTCTGGTCGAAAAGAGCATGCTATTTATTACCTTAGCAAAAAGTTTACCGACTGTGAGACTCGCTACTCACTGCTCGAGAAAACTTGCTGCGCTTTGGTATGGGCTGCTCGCCGACTAAGGCAGTATATGTTGACTCATACTACCTTGTTGATTTCCAAAATGGATCCTATCAAGTATATCTTCGAAAAGCCCGCTTTATCTGGAAGGATAGCTAGATGGCAAATGATCCTGACTGAGTATGAAATCCAGTACACCACCCAAAAAGCTATAAAAGGGAGTGTATTAGCTGACCATCTGGCTCATCAAGCTATCGAAGATTATCAACCCATGAGATTTGACTTCCCAGACGAGGACATCATGAATTTGGACAGCATTGAAAGTGACGGACCCGAAAAGGGATCCCGATGGACCCTGTACTTTGATGGTGCTTCAAATGCACTTGGAAACGGTATCGGCGCGGTACTCATTTCTCCGGAAGGTTGTCACACACCTTTCACGGCCCGACTTTGCTTCAGCTGCACAAACAACATGGCTGAGTATGAAGCTTGCATTTTTGGTCTCAAGGCTGCTATAGACTTGGGGATCAAATCTTTGATCGTATTTGGGGACTCGGCTTTGGTTATCAGTCAAATCAAAGGAGAGTGGGATACCAAGCATCCTAATCTTATCCCATACAAAGAACATGTCCTGACATTGTTGCCTCACTTCGAGTAAATTACCTTCGAGCATTTCCCGCGAGAAGAGAATCAGCTAGCAGATGCTCTAGCCACAATGTCTTCCATGTTTAAACTCAACTGGGATAACGAGGCTCCCCAAATCACCATCGAGCGAATGGATGAACCTGCGCATTGTCACGAGATTAATACCGAAGAAGTAGTGGGACAACCTTGGTTCCATGAAATCAAAAGGTATCTCGAGACTAGAGATTATCCCGAAGGAGCTTCCGTAAATGACAAGAAGTTCTTAAGGAAATTTGCTGCTAAGTTCTTCCTGAGCAACGACATCCTTTACAAACGAAGCCATGATTGTGTATTACTCCGATGCGTAGACAAAGCTGAAGCAGAGTTGATCATGACTGACATACACAGCGGCACATTTGGCACTCACTTGAGCGGGCATACAATGGCTAAGAAGATCCTAAGGGCAGGCTATTACTGGTCTACCATGGAGGCTGACTGCCATCAACATTCCCGTACTTGCCACAAATGTCAGGTCTACGCTGACAAAGTTCATATCCCTCTGGTCCCTCTCAACGTTCTGACTGCTCCGTGGCCCTTCGCAATGTGGGGCATTGATATGATTGGAGAGATCAAGCCCACGGCTTCCAACGGACATCGCTTTATCCTGGTTGCCATTGACTATTTCACCAAATGGGTCGAAGCAGCTTCCTTCGCCTCTGTTACTAAAAATGTGGTTGCCCTCTTTATCAAGCAAAATCTCATATGCCGGTATGGTGTTCCAGACAGGATCATCACAGACAACGATACTAATCTGAATAACACAATGATCACCGCCTTGTGCGAACAGTTTAAGATTTATCATCACAATTCATCTCCCTACCGGCCGAAGATGAACGGTGCTGTTGAAGCTGCGAACAAAAACATTAAGAAGATCATTCAGAAAATGACAGTCACTTACAAAGACTGGCATGAGATGTTACCGTTTGCTCTGCATGGATACCGTACGACGGCACGTACTTCAACTGGGGCAACCCCATTTTCTTTGGTGTATGGCATGGAAGTTGTTTTGCCTATGGAGGTCCAGATTCCTTCTCTAAGGATTATGAAGGATGCAGGTTTGAATGAAGATGATTGGATGCAGACCCGACTTGACCAACTCAATTTGATTGACGAGAAGCGACTCGCTGCTATATGCCATGGTTAGACGTATCAGAAACGGATGATCAAGGCCTTCAATAAGAAAGTCAGACGTCAAGTGTATCAAGTCGGAGATCTCGTAATCAAGCGGATTATCTTGCCGCAAAGTGATCCCAGGGGCAAATGGACTCCTACATATGAAGGACCATTTGTGATCAAGAACATATTTTCTGGTGGTGCAATGATTCTGACCACCATGGACGGCGACGATTTGCCGCACCCTGCGAATGCAGACATAGTCAAAAGATACTACGCATAAAATAACCCGACAAGTCGAAAACCCGAAAGGGCGGCTTGGGCAAAAAATGGGCATCCCGGTGGACCGAAAACCCGAAAAGGCGGTTCAGGCAAAAGTTAGGGATAAAAAATAAAAAAATCTGTACACCCGGCAAGTTGAAAACCCGAAAGGGCGGCTTGGGCAAAAAGGGGTTTCCCGGTGAATCGAAAACCCGAAAGGGCGATTCAGGCAAAAGTTAGGGAATTAAAGCGTATGACTATGTCTCGTCGGATCACTTCAAAGGCAATCTCTTCATCAACCAGTTCCAGGCTTCTGATCAATCCAGTCATCGGCAGACGAAGCGTTGAATGGACAGATATTCAGAGTTGTGAAGGTTGTAGCAGAATGGAATCCCATGGAATTATTTCACATAGCCATCTTTATTTTTGTAAATTTTTCAAATATTTACGACAAAATCCTCTTACTAGGATGATTGTCTCCTTTGTACAAACATACTCAGAGAAAGTTAAATACAAATACTTTTCCCAGAAATTTGTGTCATTTCCTTTTTCTTTTCTCTTGCACTGTTTGTTTTTGAGAAACGTCCACTGTTTTGTTAAATAGGCATATGCATTTGAACATAATTATTTCCTTATGAACCGAGAAAGAGGATTACTGACGGGTCAAAGGTGCAGTTGGATATCTTGATACCCTTTCGAAGAAAACCCCCCAGGAGATTTGGAATCCATATCCCTAGCAAGTCTTGAAGCTTATCCCCAGTAGATTCTGGAAGCTTATCCCCTGCAGAGTACGGACGTCTCTCCCGAGTTTTACTCAAAGTTATTCCTCACAAGGGCTTATAACTGGGTTATCCTCAGCTTATTGCCACGGAAGATCGCACTCGCCAAAATTCTTCTTATCCCCAGCGGAGTTCATCAAAGTTCCCCAGCTTAACTTATCAATACAATCCCTAGAGGAGGTTGTCTTTGTACATCCCCCAGCCAGAGGATCCTCCGGAACTCATTTCCCCTCAGAGTTTAAGTTTCAGTATCCCCAGCCGAGCTAAAGCTTCAAATTGTCAATCCCCAGCGGAGCCAGACTAGTGAACCTTCTCCCCACGGAATTTTGAGAGAACAAATCTTGAGTTCCCAAGTGAAGTCGCCAGAGATACTTCCCTCCAAGCTGAAGATTCTCAGTCTTGCCTCCTCAGCATGAGTCTATTAGATTGGAACTCCCCAGTAGAAGTCATCAGGAATTCCCCAGAAGATTGGTATACAACCCAAGCTCCTTATTCTCCAGCAACAACCAGGAATTATTCTTCCCGGCAGCAGTCAAGATGCTGTTATCTTCAGCCATCTCGGATTCATCTATCCTTTGCAAGACAGCTCATCAGCTTACATACGCATCCATTTACATTCATATCATATAAAATACATTGTATCATGCATCATGACATTGCATACAACTAACTCTTTACCTTTTCAGGTAAGATCTGTCGAAAGACTAAAATCATTATCTTCCGAGATTCTTTCCAGGAATAGTTCAGATGTGACCCAGACATGGCAACATTCTAATGCTTATTCCAGACTTATCCAGATGCAGTTTTACACGAGCTCATCATCAGGGAACCTTACACCGGTTCTTCTCCCCACTTCAAGACTTCTGAAAACAGTTCACGGATTCTCCAAGTAACGGATGTTGACCTATCACTTGTTCAGTTTCTTCTCAAGATTTTTGAAAACAGTTTACGGACGCTTCCCAACAACGGATGCTGCTCTATTGCTTACTCAACTCCAAGACTTCTGAAAACAGTTTATAGATTCTTCCCAACAACGGATGTTAATTTATCAACTTGTTCAGATGCAACCTTTGAAAACAATTTACGGACGCTTCCCAACAACAGATGCTGCTCTATTACTTATTCAACTTCAAGATTTCTGAAAACAGTTCACGGGTCCTCCAAGTAACGGATGTTAACCTATCACTTGTTCAGTTTCTTCTCAAGATTTTTGAAAACAGTTTACGGACGCCTCCCCCAACAACGGATGCTGCTCTATTGCTTATTCAACCTCAAGATTGCTGAAAATAGTTCACGGGTTCTCCAAGTAACAAATGTTGATCTATCACTTGTTCAGTTTCTTCTCAAGACTTCTGAAAACAGTTTATGGATTCTTCCCAACAACGGATTTTAATCTATCACTTGTTCAGATGCAACCTTTGAAAACAGTTTACGGACGCTTCCCAACAACGGATGCTGTTCTATTGATTATTCAACTTCAAGATTCCTGAAAACAGTTTACAGGTTCTCCAAGTAACGGATGTTAACCTATCACTTGTTCAGTTTCTTCTCGAGATTTTTTTTGAAAACAGCTTACGGATTCCTCCCAACAACGGATGTCAATCTATTGCTTATTCAGACCCCCAGTTCAGAGATGGTCGCAAGCATGGACACCTTCCTGATACTCATTCCAGATGGCATCTTTAAGCCCATCCCCGACAAGATTTCTGTCACCCTCCCAGATGGCATCGTTAAGCCCATCTCCAAATGGCATCTCTAAGCCCATTCCCGCATCCATTGCTTTGACGAGTGCAAATTTAAGGGCACTCTAGTGTCCAATCTCCTTTTACCCTCGAGTCACGAAAGGCAAACTTGCCAATCTAACTTTTCAGGTTCAAGAAGATTGAACAGGGGCAACTGTTGTACCCCAAAATTTGCCCTCCCATTTCTCATTGATTTCTCATCACCAAGTCCCTGAAGATCAAGATCCAGTTAGGGTTTCATCTGCTCAAAACTTCTCCTTGCACTGTTGACCCAAATTAGGGTTTGTGTTTGCACAAAGATGTTTTGACCTAAAATTCCTAAGATGACTTTCTTGCTTCATATTGGACTCCCAAGTTTATCCACATCAAGTTTCAAGTCTTGATTCCAAGTTTTGCCCAGTCAATGGGACAGTTGACCTAAAAATCAACTGTATTGGGGAAAAAGTCAACTACGACCAATTGACAGTCAAATATCATGAAAATTGACCCACATCAACATTATGAACTCAGATGGACCATTTGATCAAGTTTGGATCACAATTCCACAATAAATTTGATCAGATCACCAGAAGGGCAAAATGGTCATTTTTAGGGTTTTGACTGCACAAAGGCAATTTTTGACTGTTTGACCTAGCCAATGGCAAACCAAGCTCACATATGGACTCAAGGACCCCATGGAATTGTCTTGACATACTCAACAAGTTCAAAAGATCCCAAATGCACAAGATTGACAGTTGAATTTCCCAGTCAATTGATCAATTTTGACTGTATACTGAAAAGTCAAACTTTGACTTTTTGGTCAAAATAAAGAGTCAAGATTCATTTTTCATCAAAACATGCCAAATCATGAAACTTGTTCACCAAGAAATCAAAAAATGCAAATTAGGGTTAGAAATGAGAATTTTTCATAACTTAGAATTTTTCTAAGTTATGAAAAACCCTAATTTTTTCCCAACTTTGCCCCACTTTCTCACCAAGATTCATTTGGATTCAAACAAAAGTCAAAACATGAAAGTTGTAGCTTGTTGCATAATCTACAACTTTTATTCACAAAGTTTTCCCAAATGAGGCTTGTATCTCAAGTTACAATTTTTGGAATAAGGGTACTAAACCATTCTTAACTTAGTGAAATTTTAACCTATTTTGGCAAGGTTTTCTACCTAACTTCAAGGCCATTTTCCATGCACTTACACTTGGAATTTCACTTTGCATTTCAAATATGGATTGTAGTACACATTCCAAGCTTTCCAAAATGTCCAAGAACTTCTCAAACAACCTCATGGTTAGGGAGAATCGAATTTTGCAATATGGCAAAAACTCACTTTTGATTAGGCCAAGTTACATATTCATAGCACTATGCATTTCAATCTCAGCTTGCACAACTTGATTACAGGCCTTTTATCTCAATTACACTCATAAATTTAATGCATATTCATTGTGCCAAGACCATGTTCTTTGAGTTCTAGCATTGCATAGTGGATTAATCCCAAAATAGATAAAGTACTTTATCCATTTTTGCAAAAGCAAGCTTTATGTCAAATTGAAAATCCAAGCAAGTACAGATACAATCTGATTGGCACAAGATTATGAGCATAACACACTGATCAAGGAGGAGTTTTGCAGCATGATTAGGGGCCCTCTACATGCCTAGAACACAACTTGGCTTTTCTTGCTTAAGTGTTAAGAAACATCCCATATCAAAGAAGAACTTTCATCTCAGCATTGGTAACCTTAAGCAAATATTGTACACACATTCTAATCATCCTAACCAAGCTGAAACACGAGCCCTTGGCCTCCCAAACACTCCCATTCCCAGAATCACTCTCAAACTGCATAAACAGGGCAAGGCCTGCAGATTGAACACCATCTCTCATCCCTTGCCTGATTTCTTGCCCAAAGCTCATCAAACACATTCCCTAGCATCAATGCAAGCTAACCAAGACCTAAAACACGACCTGTAATTCCTCTAACAAGTTCCACCATTTTCACTTTCTCATTTTGCAGTTGAAGTGCTCCAGCACGATTCAGAAGGTTTCAAGACAAAGTAAAGCTTGGAATAGCATCCCTGGACATCAAGGAAGCTATACCAATCATCACCTTGCACTGAAAGCTCCTCCATTGCCACATAGAACTTCAACTGAACAGGTAAGTTCATGAACTCGTATCTCTCTTATTAGGCATTGTTAGCTTTAGGTTTGTGAAGATAATATGTCACATTCATAGCCCTGAACATGCCCATGTAATTAGATTCCATTTATATTATGTGTGCTGCAAGAATTTTGAGTCTGAACATGGCAGAAAACTTAGGTCAGGATTTGGGAATGTCAAAATTCTCTCTCATTTCTGAGAGTTAGGATGAGTTTTTTATATATTTGGAATCGTGATTCAATGCTTAACATTTCTTATGTTGGAAGTTTGTGCAAAAAATCAAGGAATCAGGATGTTTGAATTTGATCACAGGCGCGCGTTTTTTGTGAACGTTTTTGGCTGAAGGTTGAAGAAGAAGTTTCATGGGCTGGGCCTTTGTGTTATTTCTTTTCACACACTCTTTTCTCTTTGACACCCCCTGAGCCCATTTTGCTTATTTCTTTGACTTTTTTGACTTTTTCTTTTTTTGATTGACTTATTTATTTTTTCTCATGATATTAAAAATATAAAAATATTTTTTCTCACCATTTTTGAATTTATTAGGCATTTATTTAGTTTTCTTTTAGTTTATACATAAATAAATAAATACATATATTTTTGTTTAAAATACTAAAATAGTGCAAATACATTTTTATACATTTTTATTTTTGTTTTACTTTCTGAAAATATTTTATAGGAAAAATACTTTTTTTATTAAATATTAAATATTATTAATTTTTATGTATAATACATATTTAGAAATTAATATATATATATATATATATATATATATATATATATATATATATATATATAAATATATATA